>JAIPRM010002058.1:0-32820 GCA_025469315.1 Stegophylla sp. TES_Ste_2020 | reverse complement strand
GAAGTTATGGTAAAAATAAATTTTCAATTTTACGAAAATTCCGGTAACTGCATATTTTGCCGTTTTTCGTTAATTTTTCGACAGTTTTTCACCGCGCTTGGAAAAAGTATTGAGAAATTGGAAAAATTACCTCTCTAAAGTACCATCTGGGTGTGATTCCGGTTCTATAGAGATACTGATCGAAACTTTGGGACAAGTATTTCTATACTAAAAAGTGTTCATAGAAAGAGAAAAAAAAAATAAATAAACATCATTGTAAAGTCATAAGCTTCTTCACTTCGTTCAGAATCTAAAAGTTAATTTGTAAACCTTACAAATTTTTTTTCAAGAATTTGTATACATTATGTACCTAGAATCTCGATTAGTCCTATTTTTACACTAAAAAACTTGTTGAGGAAAGTTTGCTCATGTTTTTTTGCTTGAATAATTTTACTTTATCTATTTTCGCATATTATGAATATTTTAAATAATTATACTACTGTTATTATTATAGCTTTTGTTGAAAACTGTCCAGATCTCAATATTTTCATGACCATGACCATAATTTCCACCTTGAAATCTATCATAACTGTATGGTTTCACATTTACAGATTAAAAAAGCCGGATACACTTCTCACCATGGGTATTCTTCGCTCTTCGGGTGGGACTTGGTTAGTATGTTAAATTTTAAAGAAATGATTAATCATTTAATCAATAAAACGATTCTAAATGAAGCTTCATTTCAATTGGATTTAAAAATTATAAAGTTCATTATTAATTCGAAATAAATAAATTTTTTCTCAGTCAGTTTTATATTCTACTATTAACTCTGTCAATGAAAAAAAAAAGTTTTCTTCAAATATTTTTTTCACCTAAATATTTTTATTGTTAATATCTATATGTCTTATCTATATTTTAATTTACATAATATTTGTGTAAAGAAAATAAAATCTTAAACGCGTTTTTGTTAAATTTTGGAATAGTTTCCGTAATGTTGGAAAACCTATTGAGAATTTCGAAAAAGTGCTTTCTTGGGGCATATTTTGATTCAAAAAGTTGCTGGTTGAAATTTTTGGGCTAGTATTTCTATATGATAACGTGTAACTTAAAAAAAGACGAGGTGTTCTCCGCAGCTCTGGTGAGATACTCTTGATGGGTGTATTGAATTTTCAAAGACACGATCAACCATTTCTATTTTCTTATTCAAGTCATTTTACGAACTTATTTTATGTAAAATTAGCTTTAGCATCATAGGTGGAAATGAGTGGCTCTTCCCCCAATTTACTCAATTTCCTTCCAGATTTTCTAAAATTTTATAAGGCTAATATCATTTGTGGGAAAAAATCAAACAAATTTTTATTTTAGGCCCCTCAAAATTTGAATTCTATTTCTCCGCCACGGCTCTAGATCAATCAGTGGGTTGTGACTTTCAGTTTGAGAAACGCTGTTTCTGAATGTATTAATATTGTGTGTAGTTTCAAAAATTAAATAAGAATTAAAGGTTAAATTTAAAACCGTGTTTTTGATGTTTGTTTAATAAAATGCGTATATATTATTTTAAGATTTGTTATTTGACGATAATACTGTTTGAATGAAGTTAAAAAAATATTTTATAAAAGAGCACCAGTCTGTAAAAGTATACGTGGTTGATTTGAGTAAGATTTCTCCTTCTTTTGGACAATGATAAAGAATGAAAATATCTATTTAATATTATTGTGTGCTGACGAATATTAATGAATTTTACTAGAGTTTAGTGTTGATTAGGCATGTATCTATAGTTTGTGGTAACTTCATAAAATTTAAAATATAATTATCATCATAAAATTACATTTAACAAAGCATATCATACTAAATATTGCAGAATTCCGCAAATATATCTGATGTATTATCAAAAAATATTTCAAATATTAATGAATGTAGTAAAGTTGATCATGAAATGAAATTAAAGATAATGTTATGTTTTGGATTTACTTATGATCGTTCATAATATATTTTCAAATATAGATTGAAGCTTTAGAAAATGTTTGATAGTTCGTCGTTCTAGGAGAATTATTTAGTAATTTTATTAAAGAGTTTTAGTATAGTATTTATGATATAACCCTATAATCCGTCTATTTCATCTTGGTCTCCGGCTGACGTTATACGTTTGAATAGATCAGGGTTTCATAATTTTAAATTGGGAACCAGTGCGATCAGTACTAGAAAATTATAGAGCTTTAGTTTTGTTTAACCGGTAGTGTACAGTTCTTCAACAAATTGATAAGAACGAAAAAAGTGTGTTCTTCGCACGTCTTGTGGAATAGTCTTGACGGGTGTATTGAATTTTATAGAAACGATAAATCATTTCTTCAATAAAACGATTCTGAACGAAGCTTCAACTAATACACAAAAATAATTATCAGTTTTGAAGAATTAAACTTTAATGCTGAATTATTTTGTTACTTACAACATTAACGAGAAACAAAAATTGATTTTTACCTAATGAATACTCCATAAATAATTTTAAATTACTATAAAATATAAGTATCATAATGAAATAAAATAAAATAAAACGGCTCTAATTATCGTAAATCAACATTTGTGTACTGTAACATAATTTTTACGAATGTTTATCGTAGCACATCTAGTCAGTTACGGTTAAAAAAAAACGCAAAATATTCGGATTACCAGGTTTGATTTTAACCCGGCACCGTCTTATGGAAAGACTATCGTCAATTCATTGCGCCACACTAATATCGTTGAACGTAGGGTCGAAATAGTAGGTATTTAGTATAATAACCAAAAATATTGAATTTACAAAATAGAATAAAATAATTAGAAAACTATTGATACACGTTGATTTTAATTCACACCATGGTATTCAGCTTTTATAAATACATAAGATGGCAATAAAACATTATCAACTTTTATAACTAGATTCAGTTTATCGTAATATCTGTCTGTAATTTCTCCGATTTTTTTTTCAGTCAAAGCCTTGTAAAATATTTAACTCTTTGTTCGCTCAAAATTTTATTACATCAAAATATTCGCAATGAAATTCTCTATCTAGGCACTAAGTTAAAAAAAAATCAATTGAACCAATTTTCTTTTATGTACGTTTAAGTGTGTATGTTAGGTAAAATTAACGAATTTCGTTGAAATTCTAACTTCAAACGGTTATAGAGAATAAAGTTGACTAAGGATTTTTGAGATTTTTTCAGGTCAATTAAACATATATGTCAGTGAGATCATATTAAATTTTCAAGTCTTTATATCAAAGATAAAAAAATTGTATTGCATAAAAACTAACAAAAAATGATAATTTTCCGAAATTTTCAAAATGCTGTACTTAACTCAGTAGCGTATCTGAAGCTTCACCAAGGAGGGGGTAATTTGTAAATTATATCCTTACACACCATATTATTATTATCGTTCGGATTCAGCCCCATAAATCTATTTTTACCTCCTAAAACAAATTTGTAAATTGTTCAAATTTGGGCTTAAAAATGTCTTTCATCAGTCGTATAAAACACTCGTTTTCTCTATTTTCCAAATTTTTACGATAATCGTGCTTTTGGTTGCTTCTTAAATTCAGTCTCCTCAATAGCTTATTAAAACCATATAACCATGTCATATTCATAAAATTGATAACATATAACTTTTTTTTGTGTAAAAATTCCTAATTATGACAAAAGTAAAAGAATTTGATATCTATTATTTTAAATTAATAATTTATAAATGAAATAGGTATTTCATATAAATATAATAATTTGTTTAAATCTTGTTACTAAAAAAAATAATTGTTGTCAATGAAAAATTGAACAAATTTTAAAGAATAATTTTTAATTTCACTCAAAATAAAATTTAAAATTAAGTATTATTCACTCTAATTGGGTGCAAGTATCAAAGTATAAATAGTTACAGCAAAATCGTGTTTTTCTACTATTTTAAAAAATGGTCCACGTCAGATGAACGTTTATAATTATAAATGTATAATATTATATCTCAATGAAAAAAACTCCAAGGAGGGGGTGATCCACCCATCGCCCTCCCCTCAAATATGCCACTGATTTAACTCAAAATTGATCAAATCTTTTTGAAATTTTTATAGAATGTTCGGGTGTCTATTTTTAGTAGTTGATGAAAGTTTCAAGTCCTTAGCTGCATTATTTTAAAAGTTATGTTAAAAAGAAATTTTCGATTTTCCAAAAATTCCGGTAATTGCATATTTTGCTGTTTTTTGTTAAATTTTCGACACATTTTCCCTGTTTTTGGATTAAGTTTTAAGAAATTCGAAAAGTTCCATCTGGGTATGATTCCGGTTCTATAGAGATACTGATCGAAACTAGTGTTTCCAGAAAGAAAAAAAATAAACATCATTGTAAAATCGTAAGCTTTTTCACTCCGTTCAGAATCTAAAAATAATTTAGATGTTGATTATTTGGAATTAGAATTCAAAATATTTAAATCTGACCTGATCGATTTCAAGTAGACATAATAACAAATTCAAATCAGTTTTTAGAAGTCTTATCGGATTATTAGGTTTAACGGTAGGATTGACAATAGATAGGTATGTACGTATACATCTAAATTCCTGTGTTACATATTGTGTAAAGATAAAAACAGAAAATCGTTGCTTTCATGGGCATCCATACGAATTTTATCAAGGTAGGGTATAATTAAAATACCAAAAATTAAAGTTTTAAAAAATAGGTCAGAATTTTATGTTATTTATCATTAGAGGGGAATTTTTAGGAAATTAATAAAATATTTAACTTATTATAATACTTAACTTTTCGATTTTGAAACTTTTACTTTACATTTATTAGCGATTTTAATTTCTTACGTAATTATTTTGACTTTTTAGCTATATTTTTCCTTTTTGAGTTAATTTTACTGTATTTTTTTTTCTCAAATTCCGCCAGAGCACAAATATAAATTAATGCAAGTCATATTTATATTTCATAAATAATATCCTATATTTAGCCAATACCTGTACAAGTGTATTAAAACGTTTAATTTGTTATAATTCGTGAATAAAATAGAATTACAAAATTAGAGTTAAATCAATTCAAATTGAAATTTAATCATAACACATTACTTAAATAAATGGAATGGTTTTTATCTATGCAAAATAAATACGAACATAAACATTTAAATACGGATATTTTTTACTAATAAAACAAGAATTTCTTGGATTTTAAAAATTTTTACTTTTAGTGAATTTAATGACAATTATAAGCACATATGTTAGCATTTTAAGAGAGTGCTACAGTCTACACTCGCATGTGTCGTCTCTGTCTTACTAATGTACAACATACCGAATTTACGTTCAGCAGAATCTATTTTGTATTGTTAGTTTTCATTTCAGTGTATTGTGATCTTTTATCAAACATAAATATAAGAAAACATTATCTATGGCTGTGTGTTTAGTTTTTTATGAAAATTTAATTTTTAAATAAGTTTTAAGCATGTACATTATGTAATATAGTAATTTGAAATGCTCATAACTCACTTATAAAATAAATTATCATAAGTACCGCCACAGATGATATTCTAATATTTATGTTTAATAATAGATTACTTTACTCTAAAATTAAAATTAACAACAAAAAATTGGTAACGCAGGACGTAAATTAGTTATGTTGAGTGTGGGATTGGCTGTGTAAGACAGAGACAACACATGTGCATGTGTGAATCTAGCATCCTCTTATGTGAATTTATTTTGAGATTTAAAATGCATTTTTCAAGGATCTTTACTGTATTTAATTCGGAGCTCTATTTATTATTGTAAAGATTTGCTATTCGAACGTGCTGTTTTTTTTTTTATTCATTTATTAATTTGACTATATCAAATTTATGATCTATATAGTCAGAATATCAATGAAATATTTTTCTACTATGAGTGTAACAATATTACACGCACATACATAATTATAATTCCGAAAACCTATGAACTCTTGTTCAAAGAGGTCATTTTTTTTTTTAATTACTCAATTCTTTAATTTTTCTTTTTTTTTTAGAAAAAACTACCAAAAATTTGACAAAAAACACTCGGAAACCATCATTTTTTGATCCGAACTTCATGAAAATTTGAACATAGATAGACAGTAATATGATAAACATTTCGGTGCAGAAATTTTGAAAATGAGAAAAACAATTTTTGGCATTTTTATAACATTTTTTTTCTCATTAAATTTTTTTTCGTTTATTTATTTGGTTAAAAAAATGTAAAGTAAAGTGAATTAAAGCAAAGTTAAATAAAGTAAAGTAAAGCAAACCAAAGCAAAGCAAAGTAAAGTAAAGGCAAGTAAGCCGGACATACTTCGCACTACGGATATCTTCGCTCTTCCAGTCAGATACTCTTGGTAAGTGTGTTAAAAATGACGACCATTATTGATTTTTATATTATTGACTTCTTTTGTTCAGAATCGTCTTATTGAAGAAATGATTTATCGTTTCTTTAAAATTCCATAAACTCACCAAGAGTATCTAACCTGAAGAGTGAAGAATATCCGTGGTGCGAAGTATGTCCTCTTGCCTTTACTTTTTTTATTATACCTTTTATAAATCGATATATTTTTTAATATTCCAATAAACTAACATGCGTGTGTTAAAAACCAATAAACTTAATAATGTTTAAAGTGATTTCACTGTCGCATCTATGGTTTATTTACTGTCACAATTAATATAGTATTATATTATTAATTTTTTGAGTATTGAGTGACTGAAGTAAGCTCTCACACTCAGTAACCATACTTATTTTTTTGTTACTTTGATTTGTTAAGTTTATTTAATATATATATAACTTTTTATAAGAAATGTTATTTATTATTTTGATCAGATTATTATAATATTTTGATGAAACTTCATTGAGAGTAATTTACTGTTTGGGTTGGTATAATGAAATAAGTAACCAGATTAGTCTATGTGTCATGAATAGCGGTCAAAGAAACTTTTTAAAATCTTTATGTTGGCCGAGCATAAAAATAGAACGGTGTATGGTATCTTCTAGATTCCAATGTTGGCCACACATTTTTTCATACATGATGTTTATGCCAAATCCGATTGCACTGTTCGAGACATAATCAGGAGGGGGTTTTCGTGAAAAAAAGAAACCATGTGACTTGTGCCAAGTGTGGGGATGAAATTTTTCATTTACCCAAGTTTTCCTCGGTCACAGCTATTATTATACGACTGGACATACTAGACATATGAACGTATTTGGTGCTGGCGGTCGTTCAACTAGGACATTTCACTGGCTAGTCAAAATACAATTCAACCTTACATTATAATATTATAGTTTCTCATAATATATATATATATATATATATATTTTGTTTGACATAGTTTCAATATTTGAAAAATCTTTACAGTTAATTTATATGCTA
Organism: Stegophylla sp. TES_Ste_2020; assembly: GCA_025469315.1. Lineage (NCBI taxonomy): Eukaryota > Metazoa > Arthropoda > Insecta > Hemiptera > Aphididae > Stegophylla > Stegophylla sp. TES_Ste_2020. The sequence goes on along the minus strand of JAIPRM010002058.1, from coordinate 25,471 downwards.
ATATTACTAATGAGGAAAGTTAATGTTTTGATAGTTAAATTATTTATATTTAGCAAATAGTAAGAATAATATTGCCTTCATATTAAATTATCACTACTACTCATATGATAAAAATAAAATATTTCGTCAAAACTAATATAGAAATTGTTTTAACTTTTATTTTAATTTTATGAATTTGATTTAATTTAATTTAATACCATTCTTATAGTTTTGTGTATTTAATTGAATAAAGGTTCACCCTGGTTTTATATACTTTTAATTTTCTTTATTCTCTAATTGTATGTATGTTTATTTAGTATTAGTATTTGAAAGTAGACATAATTAAAATTTTTTTTTTTAAAGACTAATCTTAAGATTTATTGTAAATTATAATCAAAATTTTAAAGTATGATAAGCATTGAAATTATCAATGGGTAATCGTTTATTTATTAGAACTTAAGCTTCTAAATTATACAGCTTGAATAAAGTAAATTCAAAGACCAGGACCATTCTTTCTTAGTTTTAGAAGGCTTCGGGTAAATTAAACATTCCGGGCCCCTTTATTTTCTTTAGGGTTAGGCCTGATTTTGAATAATTTTCAAATAATCGAATTGAATCGATTATTCCAATCGATTATTTCAATCTCTAATTTAGACTACATATCGTATCGGATGTAAACAGGCAGTCTAATTATTAAAATAACGGTGTTGTTAGATGAATAAAAAGTTATAAAATCTGACTTGGGCCCGTCAGGAATTTTAATCTTTTTGTAGGCCGCTTGAAAATAGGCTCAGGGTTGGGGCCCAGACAAAAGACTTGAGAAAACCTGTCTGAATACGGCCATGATAAAGACATTAAGCATTATGCTCTATAAGAATATACAATATCTATTCTAACTTATTTGACAGCATTTAATTTCCTCTCCTATAATATAATTAATAAAAACATTGTGTATGTAAATATGTAAATAACTATCAAATTTTTAACTTTAAATACTTTTGTAAAATATTTTATATTATTTTAATTCACAAAAAAAAAGTTGTTTTAAAAAACACTATAAAATTTTTTCCTTTTATATTTCAGTATCATTAAAATATCTACATTGTATTGAAAACTCAGCTATATCTTTTTATAAACAAAATTAATTAAAAGTTTGTTTAGTTCCTTTTTGGAACTTTTAAGAGGTTTTTTGATTATGAGTGTAGCGCAGAAGCTATTGGTTTAATATTTATAATTATTTTTGTTTTATGGAAACAATTTCTAAGTGCTTAGATCAGTAAGTGTAGCAAAGCTTTCTGGTAGAAAATGTTGGTTACATGATACTTTAAAGTGATAATTTTTTGAAACTTTCTATTGTTTTGTTAAGCATAACAAAAATCTTAAGAAAAATTGAAGAAGAACCTAAAATATGTTTTAAAATGAATTTGAATGATATTGATTTTAGTGATTTAGTTGTAACTTCAAAATTAATAGAGCTTGTACTTTTCACTTAATTTCTACAATATTCTACCAAAAAAAGAAAAACATTTCATAAATGTTGACCACTTCTGGAATAAATATAGAATTTTAGAAATATTTTTTTTTCTGTAAGATATCTCTTATATAATTTTAAATTTTATATTATGAGATAATAATTTAATACAACCTTATTAATATATTAAGCAGGGTGTCCCTGTATGATTTGACAAATGTTATATCTTTTGTTTTATTAATAACTTTTAATTTTTTTTTTTTTGAAAATTATTATTGTCGCATACATTTTATTTTTTTTAGGACTCAAATTTTCATATTGATATTTTATAGGTACTACAGTTTTCGAAAAAATTCGAAATAGCCGTTTTGTAAACCTGAATTTTAGAAAAATATTGGTGCTTAAATCTCTATAAATGGTTTTAATCCGTTCATTTTTTACGATTTTTTTAAGTTTGTGAATAAGTTAATAATTTTGTGAAATACGTTTTAATAATGTTAATATTATGATGTTGTTTGGTGATATCATGACTTATTTAACAATATTATTAAATTATTCGGAAATTGAAAAAAATCGTAGAAATTTAATTGATTGACCTTTATTAGAGAGATTTAAGCTCCAATATTTTTCTAAAAATCAAATTCACAATATGGATATTTTGATATCTTTCTAAATCTATAAAATAAAATTTAAAATTTGAAAATTTGGGTTCTAAAAAAAAAAAAATGTACGTCACTGATGTAGCACAATTTTGTAATAATAATTTTCAAAAAAACAAAAAGTTAAAAATTATTAATGGAACAAGAGTTATTGCATTTTTAAAATCATATTGAGACACCCTGAATGTCTAACGGTCTTAAAATTCTCAAAAATTGTTTATAGTTAGTTTTTAAAATAGTAGTTTATATTAACATAATGTTTGAAACATCAATATTTTCAGTACTTAATATAAACTTATAAAATGGCCGAGTTTAAAATTTTTCCAAACTGAAATAAAAATAATTTTTGAAATTATTTTAACAAAATATTTAATTCCATTAAAGTATGAAATATTTGTAGCCCTTGTCCTTGCTAGTTTTTTAAAAAAAAAAAAAAAACAATTTGATTATCTTTTTTATCTCAGGAGGTATTTCAATATGTCAATCATTTGATTTTCCTCATTTTCTATAGAATATGGACAAGTTCTTTCATCAGATTTTCACCTTTAAAAAATAAATAAATCTAGCTCCATTTTAAGAATACAATGACATTCGTAAGAAATAATGACTGTAATTACCTCAGGCATTACCTTATCTTGGACTGTAATAAATGGTTGCTGGTTGAAACGCGCTGATTTATTTAGTCTATTAGATCCGTTATAGAAGGTGCTCATTAATTATGTAGATAATCAATTGCTTAAATAATATTATCTCGCATTGCGCTTTTGTGTTCTGTACTTCTGTGCTTCGATAAAATAAAGACTTAACTACCTATAAAAATATATAGTATAGTTATGAATTTGTTAAAATGGTTTTTGGTATTATATAAGTAACATTATATTAATATAATTATTAACCTATAGTAATAATTTATATTGTATACTTATTGAGCAATAATAATATTATTTGGTTCAATTCTATTTCAAAAAGTTGTAAAATACTAATTATAATAAAAGACACTCAGAAATCAACAATTGTGCGTGTGTTCGTGTGCGGTTTAAACTATTATTAAACTATTTTATGGTGTAAAAATTAATGACAATCACAACGAGGTTTCTCGTGACTATTTCTAGTAGTTTGTGAAAGTTTTAATTTTCTAGCTCCATTATTTTTGAACTTATAAAAAAACACATCTCAATTTTATGAAATTTCCGATTATGATATATTTTACCGTTTATTGTCAATTTTTTGATAGTTATTCCTTATGCGTAAGAAAATGTTGAGAATTTTGAAATATTATCTCATTAAAGTATCATCTGTGTATGATTTTGAGTCTAAAAATTTACTGATTTCTATGTGAAAATGTACTCATAGAAAAAAAAAAAAAAAATTGTAAAATCATAAGTTTCTTCGTTTCGCTCAGTATCTGAAATACGAATATTAACATTTGTTTGTTTTATATGAGGGTTAGTCGTGTTTATGTTTAATAGGTCTGGTTAAAGTTTATATTGATTAACATGGTTACAGATCTATCATCTTGCAGATTATTCTAGGAACAGAGAACAGTTACATGCACATGATTATATGCGCCCTGGGTTGAATTAATAATGCAAGTTACATACTATGAGTGGACGTAATTAGTGGTCGGTCAGAGGTAAAGGGTCAAACTCTGCGGACACGCACCCGTGGTTTAACGATTTTCCAAATAGGGTTGGTATCACAGAATTAAACGTTTCAAGATTAAACCATTACAATGAAGAATACAATTATAACATCTTTATTGCTTCTTTGGTTATATTTTCGATTTACCAAATAATGAATTTGCTAATTTTTAATAAGTTTTTGTTTATATGTATATTTTGTAATTGCATACATTATTTTTTGTATGAGTTGATATATAGGTATAATTTCAAGTACCTAATTTGAAAATTAAGATTATATCATAACATAGCTTGCTCAAAATAGTTTGTGAACTTTTTATTTTTATCACTATGAATAGGGTAATACAATTGGAATACAAATTTTATAATTTTGATTTTTGCAAAATACATTTTAGGTTCATATCATTGATTATAAATTTACAAAGATTTTTAAGTAAAGTATAAAAATTAAATTTCAAATGATAATATTTCAGTCAACATTTTTATACTTGGTTAGTTTAAAAATACCCGATATCGAAATGCTGAGTTTTATATTTAAGTAAATTAAACAAGTGTAGTAGTAAGTTCTTTACTTCATTATATTACCTTTAGTTTGTTTTAGTACTTAATAGCATTCTTGATTGTGTTTTTATAATATTTTATTTGATTATTTTTAAATTATTTTTAAATTAAATTTGTTGTTGGTATTATGATTAATTATATAAATTATAACTATTATGACAAAAAAAAAGATATCATAAGAAATACAATACAATAATTCAAAAAACGGCTTTTCAAAAAGAGTTTGAAATTTTTATTTTTGTTAAATGTCTTTATTTCAAAATAACCATTTTAACTTTGTGAATTAAAATCATATTTCATGAACATGATAGATACTTAACATAAGTATAACATTGTGTAAAAAAGTGATTTAAGTTATTTTCTAAATATAAAAAATAGTTTCAGTAGTTCGTTCAAGGTATTCATTATTGGATGGCGTGTTTGGTTAATATTAAAAGTTGATAGTGAAGACCAGTAGATCTAGTGAATTCGGACATTTTCCCAAGGATAGTGAAGTTTAGTAATAGTCTTGTTAGCGGAGAAAAGTTTTAAATCCAATTGGTGTACATCGAATAATCGACTGACATTTTTTCCTAATATTTTGTGGTTATCTTTTACGAAATATGATTTACTTTGTCATATGACATGATGAATGTCTGAACTTTTAGAAAAATATAATTAAATATGTATTACCAAAGAGTATTATTGTTTATTGGATTGTTGATAATAACACATTTGTGAATACTTTGCATTTATTTAAAAGTAATAAAATAATATATTAAATTAATGCTTTTCGATAACATCGGATTTATATTAAGAATTGCAATTTATTGTTTTATAGACCTGGGAATTTTATTAGCTAAAATGCCAAATTCATTCAAATTATTTGTATGTATTTAATAAATTTGGTTTTAAATGAGATATAGTTAAATTTATAAATAAATTATGTTTTATGAGTCATAACTTATTTTATTTTCAGGACTATAAAAACAAATATAAATTGTGTAGATTTAATCAGTTTGTATATCTATATTCTTAGTACTATCTAAATTCTAAAGAGTGATTAATTTTTTTACGAAATAAGAATGTTTTTTTATAATTTAGTAATGTATCATTAAGGTGATACATTGATACATTAAAATTATAGTAGGTTTTTTTTCCCGGGGGGGGGGATGGGTTGTTCACACATGTAACTGTTATATACATATATGATATGTTTATAACAGTTACGTGTCCACCGGTAATATTCACATTTTGGTGTTTATTATCTTCTGCACAGAATTGTAAAACTGAATATTTTAATTTTAAAACGCATATTTTGGGTATTTAATTAGACTAGATTTGTTATTTTAGCTTTCATATACATTTTTATTTTGAGAATTCAATTGCGTATTTGGTGACTTTCGGTTCACAAGGCCTCTTAGGCTAGTTACTATTCATGCCAGTTTTATATTCCTATATTAACTCAAAAAAGTAGGGATGGATTCTCGAACTTTTCGAACCCTCGAACACCTCGAACTTTAAGAAATTCGAACAGTTCGAAGTTCGAGAAAAAAATGAGTTCGAATTCGAATTTGAACATCTCGAATAGTTCGAGTTTAGTATGTTCGAGTTCGAATTTTCGAAAAGTTTAATCAGCAGATTTTTTTAATACGACGTCTATAAAGACGACTAATATTGTTATTATTGATAAATTTTCAAATGTTTTAATTTTTTTGAAGTTTGAAAAAGTTCGAAAGTTCGAAAATAGTTCGAATAAAATTCAGATTCGAGTTCGAGTTCGAGTTTGAACAGTTTGAGAAAAAACGTAGTTCGAGTTCGAAAAAATTAATGTTCGACCCATCCCTACAAAAAAGGAATAAAAATTTAATGAGAAAAAAAATGTTAGAATTCAATTTCTAAAATTAATTTTTCACATTTTCTTGCGCCAAAAAATTTCTCATATTATTGTCTATCTATATTTTAATTTTAATTAAGTTAAGATAGAAAAAGATAGTTTCGAGGTGTTTTTGTCAAATTTTTGGGTAGTTTTTCCTAAATTTTGAGATAACTATTGTGAATTTCGAAAAATGACTTACCATTAGCAGCATTTAGACTTTAGAAGCAAATTGTGATTCCAAAAGTTGCTGGTCGAAACTTTTAAAATTTTTAACTAGTATTTTCATAAAAAAAAGTGTTAACTGAAAAAAAAATAGTAAAAAGAAACGTCATTCTAAAAACACTAGCTTCTTTGCTCTACTCAGAATCTAATAGTTTTAGACTATAGTCAATAGTCATGTATATATTTATATTTAACCTGTTCCACGAATAAAGGCATTTTATATTAAATTTTTTTTTGAATGAAGTTTATTTTTTATAATTATTATTTTTTTGTTTGCTGTCGAATCCCGAAAATGCTTTTTTTAATTATCTAAATAAATTTATCTAGTTGACCGTTGTTTTCATATAGATGAAATTAGGTGACAATTTTTTTTTATTTGGATAAATTATTTTGATATTTTTTTTATCTAGAAGAAGTATTTAGATTAATTTATTAGTTTTATGATTTTTAAATAATATTGTCTTCAATAATCTGGATCTCCACTCAGTAACGTTTTATTAAAGAAATAATTTATAATTTCTTTAAAATCTAACACATCCATTTGGTCCCACCTGAAAAAGCGTGGGACATTTTAAAACACAATAATTTAGCTTTTTGTTTTAAATTGTAAAATAAAATAGTATCGTACACTATAACAAGTACCTAATTGCATTCTAGTTTCTTCCAATATTTGTTCGTACTTTTTAAATAATATTTGAATTTTTTTAATAAAATGCTGCTTATATTTTTTTTATTAAAGGTTTTATGTTTTGTATAATTTTATAGTATTTTGAAATGTAATTTAACTTATATTTATGTATTAATAAGATTTTTGTTTAGTAGGTACTAAATACTAAATACGTTATTATGCTATCTATATTTTGACAACATAAAAAAAATTAGTATTCAACTATAAATAATATTTTTCATTTTAAATGAAATATATGTGTTTATAAATAAATACTGAAATCGTTATTACATGATTATGAGACTTTTATAAATAGATTATAATTATTATTTGTCACTGATGTTCCACAATTATTTTTCTACTTTTTCTGTCATTCTAAATAGTTCATCCCTGCTTAATCGAGTAGTTTTTCTGTTTTTTTTTTACTCCAATTATAAAAAAATATCTGTACAGCGCGTTTTTGTTTGTGTCTAGAAACGTACTTTCACGTCACGTAAGTTCTATACATTTTCAGTTCCACTATCAAAAGTTTAATAGAAAAAATGTTTTAATTAAACGTCCCTGATTAAAGTACTGTCGTAGGGTCACGTTTTTGTTGTCGACCGATGCAATCTGTGCTTAGAGTCTTTTAAAATAAAAAATAAAGTTATTATTAAATATGATACAATATCTCGCATTATTTAAACAATTAAAAAATAATTTTTAGACGTATATTATAAATCAGTATATCTGTTGATGTAAGGCTACATAATATAAATCAATTACCTATTGTGGACATTAAGGTATTTCGTATAGTACATCGTACATCGATGAATACAGCAATATGCACAAAAATTAATTCTCATTTACTTTGGTATTGATTCAATATGTGGCCTATTGGATAAAGTTGAGTTTAGTATATAACTTACCAATATGATCGATCAGGGGCGCCATTTCAGTTTTTTTTCTAGAGGGCACGAAATTTAATCAGCTAATTTCATTATTGTGCAGGTCATTTCTAAAGGTTTAATGCCATTATAAATAAGATATAAAATGTATTCTTAGAATTTTAATTGATTGCAAGATTTGATTAAAATAAGATGCTTTCTATTTTAATAGCAATAATAAAAATAAAATACAGTTTTATTTGCATCAATAGATACTTCAGTTTGTTTAGGTTAAAAAACAAATCTTTAGCTTTTAAGTTGTAGATATGAGATATGATATGAATTCAGTTTACAGAATTCCACGCAACGTTGCCAGATATATTAACATTTGTGAAAGAATCGTTCAATATCTTATAATATTTGTGATTAAAATAATTAAATGCTGGGTTGGTTTTATAAGGTAATATAGTTGTTTTAGTTTTAAATGTGTGGGTGAAGCAAAAGTAGCTGCGTAGTAATGGAATTCTCCATTTATGCACTAAGTTTCAAAAAAAAATCGGTTGAACCAGTTTTCTATTATGTACTTTAAATTGTGTAATTTTAGGTAAAACTAACGAATTTGGTCAAAACTTCAAACGGTTATAGAGAAACAAGTTAACTTACAATTTTTAAGATTTTTTCAGGTCAATTATATGGGTCCAAAATCAGATCTTATTATATGTGAGTAAGATCATAATAAAATTTCAAATCTTTATATATCAAGAACTAAAAATTTTGTTATATAAAGACTAAAAAAAAAAAAAAAATACGTGAAATTTCCAATATTTTCAAAATGCTATACTTTACTTAATATTGATCAAATATTTTTGAAGTTTTTATAAAGTATTGTTGTGACCAGTTTTAATAGTTTGTAAAAGTTTTAAGTTTCTAACTACCTATATATTTTTTGAAGTCATGTTAAAAACAATTTTGTTTTTATGAAAATTCCGGTAATAGCATATTTTGCTGCTTTCTTGTCAATTTTTCGACAGATTTTTCGCATTTTTGAAAAAAATAATTGATAAAAAATTATCTTTAAAAGTTACTTCTGTGTATGATTTCGGATCTATAAAGTTGCTGATCGAAAGTATTGGACAAGTACCTACTTCTATAAGAAAAAGTGTTTACAGAAGGAGAAAAAAATATCATTGTAAAATTATTAGTTTCTTCGCCCTGCTCAGAATCTAAAAACAAATCTATCTAAAAAAAAAAGAACAGGAATTTTACCGATTTTTTTCTACATTTTAAATACAATATATGATGAAATGATCTTAGATTAATAATTTACTTATAACAGTTATAACTATGATTTTTTACCAGTAACCGATGCATGCGAATCAAAGCTAAATTAAATGCTTAATCTATGCTTGTCGTGGCTATTACTATAACTAGTAATGTAGTAAATATATGTATCAACCATATACAACTATAATAACTTTATTGAAGCATTGAAAAATGTGTGTATTATTAGAAACTCCTTATTTTTGGACATTCCAACATAATCTGATCCAGATGAACAAATAAACCCCTATTGTGAGACTTTCAGTAGGTAATTTAAAATTAACTATTGAAACATTTATGGTGATTCCTGTGTCTACAGCTTATGTAAATGTAATTTATCTACTATTCTCTGTCGTTGTTAATACAAACTTGAAGCGATATGGTAAAGAAGTTCGAGATTGAGTCGCCTTGTCTATAACTATCAATTAATGAATGAAGACAATTCTGAAAAGTTATTAACAGATTCAACTCCTTCCCTTCAAGTATTCGCAGATATGAAAAACAGAAGATTTATTTTTGAATTTAATTCGATTTTATAAAATATTTGTAATATCTTTTTATTTAGGTATTTTTTAAAAATTGACTGAATGCATGAAATTAACTTAAATAGATCAAAATAATTTACAATTAGGCTAAATAGTTATATATTTACTGATGCCTGCACGGAAATTTAGTTCTGGAACTGCGCTTGAACATTTCTCTCTCATGAATAAATATTTTTGTACTCGTGCTCGTATATAGGGCTCATTAGGGTTTCCGGTTACTCTTCCCCATATCCGTTCATGATATTCGTTGGTGTTCATCATCATAATCAATTTCATCCGGACTACAAACAAAACGTGTAAATATATCAGGATATTTCTCGCTACTCATTTTTTGAGTGCAATTTGCGTATAATTCATAGTTCATTAATATTTATATTTTCAAATTTTAAAAATGCCGGTCACTCTTCGCAGTTTGTACCGTGGATAATACCTTTCGTTCCTCTAGTGGGTTTTGTATGGTGTGTTAAACTTAAAAGAAATAACAAATCATTTTTTCAATAAATCGATTCTGAGAAGAGCTTTAATTTATATGACAAGACAGTTTTACATAAAATTTATAGTTTTTTATTATTACAAAAAACAAAACAAAAAAAATTACTGAACTAATTTTGTATCACAGAAAAAAAAAAGTTTCTTTTATTAAAAATTTTCTTCCACCAAAATATTTTTCATATTATTAATTATCTATTTTTAAAATTTCATAATATTAAGATTAAAAAACATAGTTTTAAAGGCGTTTTTATTCAAATTTTGGGGTAGTTTTCTCAAATTTTAGAATTTGCTGATTGTCGAACTTATCGAAAAATTTAGTAAAATCGACAAAATATAGCATAAACGTGATTTTCGAGAAATCGATTTTAGTAATTTAGCAATTACTTTAAAACTTGAAATTTTAACTCATTGTCTATAGCGTAATACAAACGGGAACAATGTTCAAAACATTTTGAATTTTAGAATTGTCCTGTGTTTTGTAAGATTTTATCTAATATATTTTTTAATATTATTAGGTAGTTGAAAATGTAACATAACCTTACTTATATTTTATGTCTAATTAACCTGAAATATTTTGAAAATTCGACTTTTATTTTATAATCGTTTAAAGTTAGAATTCGTCATTTTTACGTAAAATAATAAAACAGTTTTTTGATCAAAACTTCATAAAAAATTCAATTTTTAATCTAACATTTAAAAAATATTCTTCATGTGTTTTTCTATACGTGGTATAGCACTTAGGGAAATCGGCTCATTGAATAATTAAATATATAAATAAAATATTAAAAAGCATGTACAATTGTTAAATATATTCAGTAATATTGGCAATAATTTGCTGAAGTTTCATATTGAAAAGTCTTTTTGAAAAAATTATTTATATTTTCTTTATAATTGAACACAACCACCAAGAGTATCCCACCCGAGAAACGAAGAATACTCTTGGTACGAAGTATATCCCGATCTTCTAGTATCAGTTTTGTTAATATTATCAATTTAACTATATTCCATGCCACGGAAAGTGGTGCTTGGCCGCCGTCATCCTTCGGACGTCACCCAGTCTGTAGACATATGGTTCTCATTTTATCGCGAATATATTATAATCAATTATATTTATTAAGCTTATTTGTTTTGTATTATTTCTACATAATAAATATATAGTTATAATTTACATATAAGCACGGTGTTAAAAATAAAAATGTAATATTACAACAAAAAAATAAAAAAATATTTTTAAAACATTTGAAAAAAGTTCTACAAACAGTTTAATAAGCACTACATCGAAAAATTCACTTGGCGCGTGACGGTCAGAGGCCACTTTTAATGACTTGGACTATAATTTGTATAAAACTTATTAAAACTGCATGCATGGTAATATATTTCATGTGTGTTTCATTTTCAATTTAGCTTTGTACCTAACAAAATAAATAAATAATTTTATTTAAGTTATGTGTAATAATTCATTTTTATTTATATAACATTTTTCTAACATAACATACTGATTAATATTTAACAGTAATCAAAGTCAATTAATTTACTTATCAAGTTACCTATCTATTAATCAAAGTAAATTAGTAAATTATAATTATTATAAATTTATTAAAATAAAATTATTGGATGTATCTAATTTGTACCAAAATTGATCCAAAATAAGTAAAAATATGCAGTATGAATCAAAATATTTTAAATCTGTAATTTGCACCAAAAGAAGGTATGTATTTGCAGGTAGTCAATGTAGTGAATTGTAATGTGCACTAACATAAGAATTAGTTTTTTTTTTTTTTTTGTTAATTTAATTCGATTATGATATTGGGTAGTAACTATCGGTGTATTAATATATTTCAATTTAAAATACTCTGCTCTACTGTATATCTACTACCACTGATTATAAATACTATTATTAAATAAATGTTACTACTATGATTATGACTATCCTGCTATATAGCAGAAAAAAAAGAATGGTGTTTGTCAACAACCGAATTGCATGCTCGGTTTTTTCAGCACACAGCCAAATTACGTGCGTATATTTTTCGTAAAATATTATGTATGTTAGTTAATGAGGTTTGGTCGACTCTACTTCGTTCCGCAAATCAAAAGTATGCATCGGCTTCCTATGCGACGTGTGAACATTTCGGTTTGATAATCGACTATTGCGTTTACTTTATTTTGTGTAAAAATATCACATATAATAAATAAACGTCGTTAGTGACGCGTTTCTGACTTTCTCCAGGGACGATCGACCGCTAAGTTAGTTATTGTGCCGTTACAAACCAATAAATTCTCTGCTTCACTCAAAATTAAAAAATCAAATATTCGATAATCAATACTTAATAGAGTTCAAATTTTAATTTTAGTGCAAATTACATTCCATAAATTTTAGGTTTGGAGTATATTTTTGTCCACTTATTGATTTTGGTGTAAATTACAAATCGTATTTTCTATTACTTGCCGTGGTGCAAAATGCGTATCTTTTTTTTTTTGTCTAATTTCCAAATTTCCAAATTATCTACTGTCTGTCTTTTTCATTTTAATCATATTTAAATTACAGCAAAATATTGTTTTTCAAATTAATAAATTAGAATTTTTTTTTAATCTTAGTGTACGTTAGATAATAGGTTAACTTGTATATTTTATTTGACTATTCAATATCATAATTGTTCACGGTTACTTAGCATTGGCACATTTTAAAAGTATAAGGATATTATGTGGTTTATAACTCGCCAATTTTGTTACCTTTTTATATAATTAAATACATTTTGTTTTACATACTGTAAGCATATTTTATATTTATTTTAAGAGACACAAAAAAATGCATAGTAAATATAACTTATTCCTGATTTTTGGTATATTAAAGTATAATAAATAACAAAAAAGTAAAGCGAAGAAGAGACAAAAAAGCCGGACATACTTCGCACCACAGGTATTCTCGCTCCTCGGGTCAGGAACTTTAAGTGGATGTGTAGAATTTTGAAGAAAAAAAAATTATTTCATTTTATTTCATTTATAATACGATTTTGAACGAAAGGAGTTCATAATGTAAGAACATCAAAAGTCGTCATTTCCAATACACCCATTAAGAGAATCTGACCCGAAGAGCGAAGAATACCCGTGGTGCAAAGTATGTCCGGCTTTCTTTTCTATATTTTTATCAAATAAATAAAGAAAAATAAAAAATTAATAAGAAAAAAAAATGTTAGAAAAATGTTCGAATTTTTATTCATATTTTCAATATTTTATTGCATTAAAATGTTCTCATATTATCATCTATCTATGTTTACATTTTCATAAAATTTGGAACAATAAATGATGGTTTCGTTTTTTTTGTCAAATTTTTGGTAGTTTTTCAAAAAAAAATTAAGAATTGAGAAACTTAAAAATTGACTTCTCTAAAGAAAAGTACCAACTAGGGTTCAAAAAGTTGCTGATCGAGACTTTTTGACAAGTAAATCTATACAAAAATGTGTATATAGAAAAGAAATATAAACATTGTTTTTGCACTAGTTTCTTCACTTCGTTCAGAATATAAAATATTACATTATATTATGTAGTTTTAATTAATAGTGATAAGTGTGTTTTTCTGGTTACATACCATTGGTACTTTTGTATAACATTACAATAGTCAATATGTATGCGATATTGTCATATACTTTGCATGCTCGTGTATCAGTTTTTGATATGTGTATCTAGTTTCAATCTATATAATAATTTGCTAATCATAAAATTGTTAACTCAAAATTGATCAAATCTTTTTAAAATTTTTATGAAATTGTTTCGTGACTATTTTAAGTATAGTTGGTGAAAGTTTCATGTTTCTAGCTGCATTACTTTTGAAGTTATGTTTAAAAGCAATATTCAGTTTTACGGAAATTCTGGTAATTGCATATTTTACTTTTTTTTGTCAATTTTTCGACAGATTTTCCATGTTTTTGGAGAAAGTATTGAAAAATTGACCTCTCTAAAGTACCACTTAGGTTTTATTCGAGATTTGTTGAGTTAGCGGTCGAAACTTTTGGACTTGTATTTCTATACAAAAAAGTTTTCACAGAAAAATAAAAAAATAATAAAATAAGTATCATTGTAAAATCGTAAGCTTCTTCGCTACCGCTCAGAATTTAAAACTATGACTTCTTCAATAAAACGTTCTGAGCGAAACTTCAGTTTATTATACAAAACATGTTTAACAGTTTTGTAACAATAATCCATGTATATTATTCGTGACAATAATGATCAACTAGTTACTAATAACAATGAAGAACTAATGTTTTAAATTTTGTATCCTTATAGGTAATTAAAAATTTACTAAACTATTTAAAAAAAAAAAAAAATATTATAAGTAATTCTATAAATGAGTACGCTTGTATACAGTTTTCTACTCTAAAAATAAAAATGAATTGATTAATAAATTGAATAGATATGTTACGAAATAATAAGAAATTTAAAAATGCAGTTTTTTACACGCTTGTATAAAATTTATTCATAGAATCAGTCTTTAAACATATTTCTATAAATATGTTTAAAAGTCATTCATCTCACCCAAAAGTGAGAAGGAATTACTTTAACTGTTGTTTTGTATTATAGTTTGACATATTTTTGTAAATACAGGGTGTCCCAGTATTATTTGACAAATGCGATAATTTTTGTTGTTTAACAGCATTGTGCTACAACAATAACGCATATATTTTTTTGTTTTTAGGATCCAAATTTTTAAATTTGGAATTTTATACTACAGTTTTAGAAAAAATTCAAAAAAAGTAATTTTGAAAATCTGAATTTTTGAAAAATATTGGTACTTAAATCCCTAATAAAGGTTAACTCGTTCATTTTCTAAAATTTTTTTGTTTGTGAATAATTTAATAATTTTGTTAAATACGGCATAATAATGATAATATTATGACGTAATTTGGTGATATGACTTATTTAATGATATTATTAAATTATTCGAAAATTTAAAAAAATTATAAAAAATAAATAATATAATGATAGATTAACATTATTTTTCTAAAAATTTTTCCATTGTTTTTCTTAATCTGTAGAATTAAATTTGAAATTTGAAAATTTGGGTCCTAAAAAAAAAAAAAAAATGTTTACGTCATTGATGTAGCACAATGTTGTAGTGATAATTTTCAAAAAAACAAAAGTTAAAATTCATTAATAGAAAAGAGTTATTGCATTTGTCAAATCATACTTAGACACCCTATATATTTGTGAACATAATAATTATGTTCACATAATATAATTATATATTATATTGTTATTAGATCCCTAATTTTTAATACTTTCATTTTTTTGATATATTTTATTTTTATACTTGTTGTCTACTTTTTATTAGGTTTGTTCATAGTACCAAAAATTAGTTACTTAACATTGCTAATCGCAGTTAACCAAATATTTATTAATTTTAATGTCGTATTATATAATATGTATTTATGTATAAAATATTGTATGGGAAAGTAAAGTGTGGGCTTGAGGCCTCTTCAATGGATTTCTTAGTGGAACTCTTAAATTGTAACCATGACGACCGTCCGAGGGTAAATCCCCTCCACATAATAATCAACTGGCTAAATGAAACTGTCGATTTAGGCCTGTTTTCTTGACGTGATGACAGATTTATTGTTCGTAACGGATTTTAAAATCGTTGGTAGCTAGTTCAATAATTAGATACATTAATACAAAATATATTTCATTTATTATTGATCACATTTTAATTATTTAGAAATTATTACAGTTCTATAAAATATTATTGCATTTAATTAAGTTAAATAAAATATTTATCTTTTAATGAGTGAGCGTAAGATTAAAATGGGGTATGTCTCCTTGGCCACTTAAATATGTTTGTGGTTAGTGGTTACTTCACTTGGTACATATAAATGTCGACGTTAATGGCCTTTCCTGACTTAGTTACTAGGCGTTAATTTAAAATATACTAGGAAAATTCCTTTTATCGAAATAATAATTCAAACAATTAAACATTATTTTTATTTCATAGTTATCAACATATTTCAATAATTTATTCTTCGTACTATTTTCAACTATTTTATTGATACATATAAATACAAATAGATTGATTTGAATAATGTTTAAACTAAATAAATAATAGTGGATGTTAATAATAATAACATTTTATAGTTAAGTTAAAGCAAATAAAACTAATAATAATATTGTATTGCAATATTAATGACACGGCGTATCGTATAAAAGTATTAGCAATAATATTATCTATAATTCTTGGTAAGTTATAGAAATTCACTCATTCGATTGGCACTGGCAACCATTATTGACTAATATCGTTGATTCCATGAAACATCTTGTTATAGTACGAGTACATGCTCTCACTGCCGCAAGCTTTTCACTCCGTTACCTGTCCCTGTTATACATTTTTGATTTTTTTTATTATTTTGTTTTTGCTAATTTTAATCTTCTGAAATATATATAAAACCTACCTACAAAGTTTAAAAAATATTTAGAGTATTTTTGGCTTAGTTATTTGAGTTTTAAAAAGTGTAAGCCATGGTTTCCCAAAATACGGTATTTACCGACTATTGTTTGAATAAATACAACACACCACTATAAATTAAATTTTTTTGTGTTATAGACTTTTATAAACACAAAATGTACATAATAAATATATATGATAATTAAATAAACATTAAGTAGATAATAAAAAAAAAAAATTAAAATATTTTTCCTGGGTGTGGTATATTTCAAAACACGGAGCCGGACACAATCCTACATCACAATCTAAACACATGTATGTCATATCAATATCATCAACAAAATTTATGAAGTCCAAAAAATCATCATCAGAATCGATATCTTGCAAGATTTCATCAAGAGTTTCGGCGATTTGTTGGTTGGAAAGCATTGTATGAGTACAAGCATATGTATTAGAAAGTGAACTGTTGTAGTTAAAATCGTAGTTGTGTAGGAACTTTGTAAACAAATTATTCATGATAATAAAATGTAGTACAACAGTGAAGAAAACAACAAATTCTAATAATGTTACAATAAATAATATAAACTATTTATAACTGTTATAGATTTAAGTGACTACTGACTATTGATAACGTTTTACATATGCACACATTTTTTTCCACATTTTGGTATGCACTACTTATAAAATAAATTTAAATTCATGATAAAAACCAGACAAATGAAGATAGAAACGAGATTTTGGTATCATTAAATTGGTTTTTTTTTTCTTGATATAGTGAACATTTTACTTTATTGATAAAGTATTCAGTAACCAATAAAATGATTAAAACGTAATAGTATGTCGGCGGCAGTGAGTGGTGTAACTTGTCTCGATGTAATAGTACGTCGACGGCAGTGAAAGGGTTAAGATTGCATCGTAGTTAGCTGATAATACGAAAAGTTATGAGCGTGGGGGGGTAGTAGGTATATTAGAGACCCTAATTTGTTGAGGAAAAATGTAACGTTCTATAAACACTTTCTTATGTATAAATTTTTTCTGTTAGATGCGGGAACTCTGGAATCTTTTGAGTTTTTCGGTTCCGGTTTTGGTTTTGGTTATTCGATTATTTTTCTAAGGATGCCAGTTCTGGTTTTCTAAACGAAAACAGGGATTCTAAAAAATACCGATTATTTTCAGTTAATGTCGGTTATTAGAAAAAAAAATTATATGGGTCACTGTTATAGGCGGGTGCTGATATTGTAGGATTATTACAAACCAAAAAGGTGTTTTGCAAGAAAAAGTCACTTCTTCACTACACTCAGAATCTAATACATGTATCATACACATTTGTGTTAATATTATTACAGATTAAAGTATATAGGCTAAGCTTAAGTATGAAACAATAATATTATATAACACAAAATTCAATAACCTCTCCATTGACGACAGTCACGGCCACTGTTTGAGTCCCCTCACTCTCGGCAAGTCAAGTTTCTATCTATTAGTTTCTGAGTGAAGCGAGTGGTTTTCCATTGATGTTTATTATTTTTTTCTCCTTCTGGAAACACTTTATCGTATAAAATACTGTCCAAAAGTTTCATACAGTATCTTTTCAGATCAGAAATCACACTAGGATGGTAAAATATGCTATTATATATGAATTTTCATGGAAGTTAATTTTAGTTTTTTATCATAACTTCAAAAGTAATGGAGTTAGAAACATGAAAATTTCAACAACTTCTGATATAATCATGCGTATACTTATAAAAATTTCTAATTTATTTGAACCCATTTTGAGCCAAGTATAATTTTGAATTTATTGGGAATTTCTTAGTATTTTTTATAAATTTTTATTTCATAAAACTATTATTGCTTGGAATTAAAACTAGAAAATTGTATATAAACATACTAATTAATATTAATAATACTTATTATTATTACTGTAACATATCGGAAATTGTATGTCATATTTTTTTTTTATAATCGTTGAAAGTTAAAATTTGTATAAAATGTATTATTTTACGTAAAATAATGATTTTTGTTCAATTAAAACCTCATAAAACGTTTTATTCTTGATCTGGTAAAAATTTTCTTTTACTATAATGTTCTCCGCATTTCTACATGGGTTATAATTTATATGAAAGTTGGCTCAAGGCATATTTTTTTACAAGTATTTAAAATTAGATGTACGGCTTAAATGAAGTTAATTAAAATAATCGCAGATTTCTTTTCTTTATTATTACGTAACGTCGTAACATATTATACAACATTGATCATTTATACAAATAATGAATTGGACATGGGTTGTTCTGATATTAAATAACAATTTATTGTCAATCATACTGTATATTGAAATTTATTATTGTATATTAATCATACCCGAGCTCAGAACAGTTTTATAAAAGAAATGATTTATAATTTTTTTAAATTTCAACATAGGTACCCACAAAGAGTATCCCACCCGTGGATCTAAAAATTTAAAAATTGTCATGGTGCGAAGCGTGTCGGTTTTTTCAGTTTTATTATGATTAATAATATGTTCGTATTATAACCTTACTGGATGTTTGTTTAAATATAATCTGAATAGAAGAAATTGATACAATGTAATAATATTCCCAGTGACTATAATCGAAAAAAATGTATTTATAAATTACAATTTACAATATAAGATAATGATAATTATAATCAAAAATTTGAATTTTAGTTTTAGTTTTCTGAATTGACAAACCAGATAGTCATGAACATGATAGTTACTTATGACCGAAATTAACCCTTTTATTATTAAGTTACGGGTTTTAATTTTTGAAATAAAGTTGCCAGTTTCTGTTTTGCTTGCTACATTTTTAAGGTTGTCCAGTTCCTAAACAGATTCTTTTCAGTTCCAGAACAAATTTTTTTTGGTTTCGATTCTGGTCCTTGATTACTACATGTTTTTATGTAATAATAAGACGGCTGTTATGATAGCGACGTGACAGCAATATTTATTTATATTTCTTATTATTTGTATACTATAGACTATTAGAGTAACTAACTACAAGATAATTATTTACAGATTTTGTAAGCCAAATAATGTAATTTATATAGAAGGAGGTATTACTCATTACATTTTTTTTTATGTTTTAATCTCATTTAAGTTTTGATAGAACCATTTAATTTGAGGTATTAAAATAGGGTCAGTTAAATACGTTTAAAAAGTATATTTTGCTACAAATTGAATTATTATAGCTATTAGTTAATTTAATCCTTTTAAACCATTTTGGAGTATAATCGATAATGAAACTAAATTTCTCTTTAGTAACATTTATGAAAAACGGGACATATTTCTCACCATAAGTATTCTGCGTTCTTCGGGTGGGATATTCTCTTGGTAGGTAGGTGAATTTTAAAGAAAATATAAATCATTTTTTCAATTAAACGTTTTTGAGCCGAACTTCAGTTAATTATAGGCAATAAAAATGGTTAGTTTTATACTGATTATGTTTAACAATTGTTAAATATTTACTTTAAACTCGAAATTTGAATATGTTAAGATATTGTTGACATTCTCAAGATTTAAACAATACCTTTGAAATAGGTAATAATACTAATAATAGAATAATCTGCGTGCATTTAAATGTTCGTAAAAATGATTAGTTTTGCCAAGTTTTGAAGTCAATAGATCTTTTGAGTTCTGATTGAAAATTGCCATTAAAAAAAAAAAAAAAAATGTTTATATGAACATAAGTCGACCTGTATAATACGAGTAAGCTTGTATACCACTTTCCGTCTTAAAAACAATAAAGTGAAAGTGTTACGTAGTTATAAAAAAAAATGTGCCATTATTTCGTTATTTGAGCTATACTTTTACAATCGAAATGCTTGTAAAAATTATTTATTTAGCCATTTCTCATTAAAGTGATACTACGTGCAGAAAAATATGTGGGGAATCTTTTGATGGAAGACAAATTTTACTGAATTAATGTTACTGTTTTATGAGTTTTTGAATGAAAAAAATATTACTTTTCGTAAAAATGATCAGTTCTAACAAAATCTAACTTAAGATGTTTATATATATAAAAAAAAACGTGATCCACTATTTATCTTTTTTCGTAAAAATATATATTTATTGCTTAGGAATAAATTTGTTTTGTTCTGATGGTGTGGGCCATGGCTAATTAAATAGGTATGTCAGCAACTTTTTAATACTCATACCACCCCTCGCCACATCTATCGCGTGTTATGCATATTGCTTAATAATTTATTTGTACATTATAATTGTGTTCCGCTCATAATATAAATATTCAAAATCCTTCCATCATATTACAAATTCAATGGATTTAAGTTATCTTATTTATTTTATTTCATTTATTTATTTCATGACATTCTAATGACATTCTAATGGTGTTTAGAATTGATTTTCGTGTAATTATAGACTGTAGTGTACCAACTCGACACAGCGAACAGCTGTAAATATTCTTTTAATAATAGAATAAATATCTTTAAAATATATTGTTATTTAGTGAATATGCCTGCATCAGGGTCGACAATTCTACACAGTACAGTTTTAATTACTAATTAATTCGGATCAATTTAACAGCGTGTATTAGCCACCGCATGTAAACTATGACCATATCCTGTTTTTTCGCCTTTAGTGTGTACCCCGTACTAAACGTGTAGATTAATATTTACGACATTTGCACGTCATCCGCACTCTGCATACGGTGTTATTGCTACCATGTTGAGTTAGAGTTCTTAGGTGTTTCTAATGCGTGTAAAAACAGCTAGGTAAAGAAGACTTTATTATTATCCAATTGAAACCAAGTGAAGATAAAAAGTGTAGTATGTAGAATAATATTATTAAACGTATGGCGGTAAACAATGATGAATGTCAATGAAAATCTCAGTGGAAATGTATGCTCGTAAAAAGTGTCTACGCGAGATTGCCTTCTGACGACAATGACGACAAAACAAACCTCAGTAATATTGAAGATCATCAGTCTGAAATATCAGAAATTATACAGCTGTTGTAACGAGGTCGTCTTATGTAATGAGCACGTTTTTATGTCTATTTCATACTATTTTTTTTTATCGCTAACATCACTTGTCTGTGTGTAGGTGTATATATGTGTGTATGTGTATAATATGCAGAGCAGCGCATAGAGGAGTGCATTAGGTCTATTTCACCTAGATATCTAACTTTCCCAATAGTCCCACATACGGGCTGCGTATAGTATTCACCTTTAAAATATACAAATAATATTTTCATTAAATACGTGTATTAACATGCTTTTACTCTGAGTATTTTAATATTTTTTTTTGTGGGATATAATAACTATGTTTATTTTCCTAGTTTAATTTATGACACTAAGGATACTAGTTTTTTATTGCATCCTCAGTTCCGTCACTATTTGTTTTTATCAGCAATATTTAATATGAATATCTCATGGAGGCCTCACAATTTGCTGTTTACAATTAAGAAGCAGCACATGGAGTGACCATCACGTGGTTTAATGACATAAGTTTTAATATTTTAGAAGTATATTATTTTATGAATAATGTGAGATTACTGTTCATAATTGATCAAATTCATAATACAATTTTTAATTTATGAATTTTGTAAAGGGCTATGGGAGAGAGGATATGACCGCTCTAATCACTCCCCCCTTAAAATACGTGCCTGTTCCGCGGTGACAAAGTCACATATTTTATCGTTGAAAATCGTCATCACTGCATTTTTATCATCCAAATAAGTCATCGTTCCACAGTTTATAATTTATTTGTAACGGAATATTATTTATTTTCTCTGGTAAATTTTGACGGAGTTGCATAATATATGTTTAGTACAGTACATTTGACGCTTTCTAAAGCACGTTTTTGGGTGTCCAAGACCCTGAAATATCTCGGAGAAACCCTGCGGAACATTTTCAGAAATAATATGTGGTATAAAAGTTGTTCATAGTAATTGCGCGACAGCAACCTGCAGGAGGACGTGAGTTATATTATAATATCTGTACGTCGTCGCCACGGTCGACTAAGACGAGTCGGTAGGCCGGTGGCGGCGGCGGCGGCGACCGTTGCCTTCAGTGGAGTAGGCGGTTACACGGCGGCGATGTACACGCGCGGCAGCGTTATATAATATAACGGGGCCAACTATGCAACCGACGGTGTTGCGGTGGTGCGCGTGTTGCCGTATTGATTTATTCATTGCAACGGCGGCGGCGGCGGTGGCGGCGGCCCAGGCCTAGGGAAAATACTCTCCAAACGCGCTCCGCGTAAATGCGTGTGTGTTGTGTGTGTTCGCACCCGCTGTGTGTGTGTGTGTGTGTGTGTGTGTGTGTGTGTGTGTGTGTGCAACTCAACGACACGCGACGTAAACGGACGGGACCATTGGACCGCTGATGCACACGTCGAACGTGTGTGTGTGAACGACTAGGACTATGACGATTTTTTTTGGAATTTTTTCTCACCCCACGTTTATTCTCGTTTTACTCTCTTGATTTTCAATGACGTATTATTGGTAATTGGAATGAAAAAAAAGTCGATGTCGCCGAACACTTAAAGCTTAGACGTGTATACGAAATAAAGAAACGTTACGCGACAATTGTGAGAAGATAAATATATTTTGTCGTAGCTTTAATATTTATAATATACGGGTGGATCGAATTTCATTCTTGTAAGGTCATAATAAACAATTTAATTTTGAAAAAATCGGTGTGATATGCGTTGTTATAGGACCTTTATTTTAAATTGTAAAAGATAAAAATTTGATTATAATATGTTAATTATTATAAAGAGCTTATCAATAAGATAATAAATATTTTTATAGAGACATTTATTCCCTGACACACACACACACACACACACACACACACACACACACACAATTATCGAGTACCCAACATTATTAAATAATTTTTGTTAAATATAACCTAAAATTGACAATTATTATTATTGTATATTAACTGAACCTCCACTTAGAATCGTTTTATGTGAGAAATCAATTTTTATTTCTTTAAAATTCAACACACTCATCTAGAATATCCCACCCGAGGAGCGAATAACACCCATGTTGTGAAGAATGTCCGGCTTTTTTATTTTATTTTTTGCTGTAAACACTTTTTCGTATGGAAATACTTCTTCAAAAGTTTCGACTATCAACTTTTTGAATCATAACTTGCCTTCAGTTGATACTTTTGATAGGTAATTTTTCGAAATTCTCAATAGTTTTTCAAAATTTGGGAAAAACGTCCTAAAATTTTTCAAAAATGCCCTACTTTTGAATCCGAACTTCATGAAAATTTAATTATTGTATGATAATATGAGAAATGTTTTGGTGCAAAATTTTTTTGAAAATATTTAAAAATTTTTTTTTTATTATTACTTTTCTTTTCCTATCAAATCTCTTTTCCTGTTTTCAGTTTTCCTAGTTAATAGTGGGGTATAAAACTGGTTGAGTATACAATAATATATACAATATATATATACAGTGAAACCTCTGAATAGCGGACACTCTCGGTCACCAAAATTTTGTCCGTTATTCGGAGGTGTCCGCTATGCAGAGGAGAGTTCAGTATGCAATTAATACACCTCCGTTCTCAAATAAATGTCCGCTATTGGGAAGTGTCCGCTATTAAGAGGTGTCCGTTAAGGTAAGTTTCACTGTATATATATATATATATATATATTTTTTTTTTTTTTAAATAAGTTTTATAATTTTTTTGTAAAATTTTCTTGTAAAAACTGAAGTTCTACTTAAAATCGTTTTATTGAAGAAATTATTTACCGTTGCTTTAAAATTTAATATATTCTCCAAATCTTACCCGTGGAGTGAATAATATCCTTGGTGCGAAATATATGTGGCTTTTTTTTTTTCAAATATTTTTCTTACCAAAAAATTATTTTCCTGTTTTCAGTTTTTTTGGCTGTTAACAGTTTATTGTGTTTTACATTATTTTTTGAATTTTTGAAAATTGAAAATTGTTATTGAGTATTAGCTGAATCTTTGATCAGAATTATTTGTTGGAGAAATTATTTATCGAACTCGTATCGAAGAAACCTTCTTTTTATTATACCCTAGGGTTAAGGATACGTGTTTATGTTAGATTTATTTCTTTTCATATCTTGGCCACAGTTATGGCTGCGTTTGGTATTGCTGTAATTATACACTAAGATTATCCTATCCCAAGGAATGACTAATGTCCATGGCGCGAAATATATTGGTTTTTTTTTTGTCATATAGATCTCTGAAGCGGATTAACCGATTTTGATATTTAGAGTTCATTATAATCACCTTGGAATTAAATTAGAAGTGCAGCAAAGAATTTCAGAACTCCTGATTCACCGCAGACCTTTAGAGTTGTATAGCATAAAAACAAATATTTTCCTTAAATTTGCACGTTTCGAATTCATTGCCTGATTATGTATTATTATCATCTTATTTTAATAATATATCTAGATTTAAAATATTTCTCTAAAAATTTAAAATCGACAAAATTAAAGAATGTCGATTGCCGATTGGCAAGTTATTTTTCCGTCATAATTATCCAAGCATTTTTGAAGTTTCAGTTTGCAGTGCATAAGTTTTTTCTTCATATTATTATACTTAGTGGTTTTTTTCCGTTTTAGATTCTGAATGAAGTGAAGAAGCTAGTGTTTTTACAATGATGTTTATTTCTTTTTTTTTTCTGTGTACAACTTTTCGTATAGAAATACTTGTCCAAAAGTTTCGATCAATAACTTTTTGAAACCGGATTTGCCTCTAGATTGTACTTTAAAGAGATCATTTTTTGAATTTCTCAATTCT
>JAIPRM010002057.1:7957-32820 GCA_025469315.1 Stegophylla sp. TES_Ste_2020 | reverse complement strand
AATTATAATTTATAATATTAGTCTAAAATGTATAGAAAAAAAGCCGGACATACTTCGCACGACGGGTGGTATTCTCTTGACGGACGTATTAAATTTTAAAGAAACGATAAATCATTTCTTCAGTAAAACGATTCTGAATGAAGGAAGTTAATAATAAAAAAAAAAAAAAATTTCAAAAAATGTCCAAAATTTTTTTTCACATTTTCAAAATTTTCTTGCGCCCAAATCTTTTTTATAGGATTTTCTATCTATGTTTAAATTTTCATAAAATTCGGATCAAAAAATGATGGTTTCCGAGTCGTTTTTGTCAGATTTTGGGTAGTTTTTTCTAAAAACAAATTTAAGAATTGAGAAATTCAAAAAATGACCTCTTTAAAGTACAATCTAGAGGCAAATCCGGTTTCAAAAAGTTATTGATCGAAACTTTTGGATAAGTATTTCTATACGAAAATTTGTACACAGAAAAAAAAAAGAAAAAAAAAATTTTAAAAAATAAAATAAACATCATTGTAAGAACACTAGCTTCTTCACTTCATTAAGAATCTAAAATAATCGTCAGTCTGAAATTTATACTTAAGAATATCCCTATTTTGAAGAACTCAAACATCAATAACTACTGTGTACTCATATTGCACATAATTTAAAATCAATTTTTGAAAGGACATTTTTTCTTGTGAATTCGACGATGGAAATAACCAAATCCAAATATCGTTCAAATTTAAGTTATTAACTAAAAATAATCTTAGAGAATAACTCTGAGTCGATAATAATACTTTAATGTAACCGGATCATAGCTTCGTGGAAATAAAATACATCAACTCAACAATATAACACGTGTTTAACTATAAACTAAAACAGTTATTTGAACAATGTCAAAAAAACAAATTCAAACTTTATACACTTAATGCCGTAGTTTAAAATTTAAAGTTGCGATGAACGAAAAAAATACAATATTATCAAAATAAGATTATTATATTGTTTTCGAAAATAGAACGAGAGCCACGTGCAACCACGAGCCACAATTTGGCCACCCCTGTATTATAAGTTTTATAGAGCAGATTATTATAGCATTACATGCTGCGCTGTGCTCTAACTATGCAAATTATTTGCAATCAGTCTAATATGATGATAATACTATGTAGCATGTTGATGAAGTGATTTGGAACACTTGTTTTTAGTAAAATATCTGTGACCTAGATTTGTAAGAATTTTACACCGTTTAAACTTTTTGGTTTTACATCTGCCGACACATCGATTTGTGCATTTACTATAATTAGTTCGTTAATTACGTTAATTGGTTAAAACAGTCGACCCTTATTTCGTTAACAGAATAATATTCATAAGATAACAGAGTATAAGAGTTGTACCCATCGCGTAATAGTCAAACAATATTGTGATTAAACGTGATTCGGGGCACTAATTAATTATATCCTACTCTCCTTAATTTTAAAACTACACACACATTTAATAATACTCTCACAACACTCACAACAGTTATGTAGGACAGTGACGTTGTATTATATAGGAGGGAAGGGGTAACATTTTTCAAAAACTCGTATATACGTTATATGAATTTGATATATCGGATATTATATGGTACGTGGTAATTTTACCGGATTTAAAATCCAAAATTTACGAATTTTAATCGAAAAATTTCAGTTTCATTAGAATTTTCAGATCCCATCATTGTGAAACTTGGATTTCGGTAGATGAAAATGTTATTTTATTCTTTAACGAAACACAATGATTATTTTAAGAGAAATCAATATGCACAATTGTACAAAAAAAAAATATGTTTTAAAAAACAACAAGTGTCCAAGAATTTCGAAAGATAAATGACAAATAGCCAATTACTATCCGTTGAAATTATTGGCAAGTATTTATTACGATATTTTTTAATAAATTTGATGACCAACATTTTTAGTTTCTAGTGCCATTATTTGAAATTTTGAAATCTAAAGATTTTTGCTTTTGCATATTATTGTTTTGTTTTTTTCAAGAAAATTTTCCCGAATAAACATTCCCGTGTGCACCGAGTAATTAAATAAAATGAAAAAAAAGAAAAAAAATCCGTATAAATAACAATATCAAGTGTGAGAGAAATTTTTAATTCAAATAATGATATAAAGGGTGGACAAAACAATTTCGGGGTCGAGTTTTATCAACCCGGAACACATTGTGCGCGTCTTCTTCGTTCCGTTCAGAATCCGAAAAGGATAGGGGTTCGGTGGTGGGGGGAGGAGAAAATGCCCCCCCCTCATCGGCCTCGCCCGTACGTAATTACGCCACTGCTCTGTACACGCACGCGTATGCAAATACATTTCACACGTCTCGCGGCGGCGAAGAGGGGCACGCGTTACGTGTACTGTACACGACACCGCCGCCGCTGCTCGCGTTTAAGTAATTTACGAGAGCCGTTCCATTAATCTAATAAGAAAACACGTCGTCGGGTGCGCAGGGAACACGGCCGGCAATGATAAACGTTTTATCGCCCCCCCCCTGTGGAGGCGCTCTCCGTGGGGATTCCGCGACCCGCAC
Organism: Stegophylla sp. TES_Ste_2020; assembly: GCA_025469315.1. Lineage (NCBI taxonomy): Eukaryota > Metazoa > Arthropoda > Insecta > Hemiptera > Aphididae > Stegophylla > Stegophylla sp. TES_Ste_2020. The sequence goes on along the minus strand of JAIPRM010002057.1, from coordinate 30,282 downwards.
GCCATCCTCTTCGCCGCCGGAGTCAATTAGTCCGGCCGCAAGTGCTTCCAGGGCTACGACCACCACCCCCCCCCCCTGACAGTCTGAGTCGATACTCGGAAAAAGAAAAATATTGTAATATAAACCGAAAAAATAAAAAATATTCTGGTGTTAAAAATCTAAATACCATTGTGTATCGGCGATGGCTTACGCGATATTTTTCAAAATAGATGCTAGTAGTGAATAAAATATTGCTGATGTCGTTTGATTTCGATTTGATAGTTTTGAAAAGGGGCAATAACCTAGTGGTAAAACCACCATTGTGTGTGATAAAAATAATAATAAAAAAAAAAAAAAAAAAATGAAAGTTTCCAATATTTTCAAATTTATGTGTCCATTAAAAGTCAACTCAAATGATAATTTTCTCTTTTGATCAATATTAAGATAGCAAATACTTAATATTCAATTTATTTAGTATATAGCATTATTATTTTGAATTGATCGTCAAATGATTAAATTAATTAAATGACATTTTCGTATGAGTACCTAACAGGATAACTGGAAAGATCAGTAGGAACATTACCTTCCAAAAACTAGATTCAATTTTTCTCCACAAATCAATTCACAGACCAAAAGTATTAAAAGGCAAATAAACAATGTAAGGGGCAATCAATAAGGTAAATTGATCAATAATTTTTGTAAAAGTTTAAAAAGACTATTCTACGTACAAATTTAAAAAAATAACATATATTATGTCCATTTTGTATACAGGTATGAATTTGTTGAAAAAATTGCATATAATATTATAAATAAAATCTTATTTCTGAAAAAGGAAAATCGAAAAGCACATATACTATATTATGGACTACTAAACTATATAGTCAGTAGAAAAAAACGGAAAGAGATCTTTATTTGAAGCAAAACGGTTATACAAGGAAAATAACAGAAAATTTAAAAAATAGCGGTCTAAATAACTTTATGATCTAGAAAAAGATAAAACGAGACTTTTGATGAATCATATTTACCTCAAAAGTGGAAAAAAAAAAACATGAAATCCAGCATAACTTAAATGTTATCTCTCATATATTACAAAACGGAATATAAAATATAAATTATATAATAAGGGGAGGGGGCTCTCTCGCCACTCCTCCCACTGCGCACGCGTAATATGTTTTTGCCACGCTTTAAAAATCGACGAATTTCGCGCGTTTTTTTTTCTCTACTCAAATTCAATCGTCTCCGTACTTACGTCATCTCCAATTATTATTATTACATTCAAATTTTGAAATTGCTCTACGGGGGGGGGAGGGAGGGCGAACGAAAAATAAATAGTTTGACGGCGCACACTATCGCACGTACCAATAATATAATATTTCTACGATTAAGCTGAATAATATTAACCCAAACCGGAGGCGACTCAGAGATTCACCTCCACGAAACCGGTGACTTCACTTCCCCTCTTCCGCACGTTCGTATATTTATATACACAATAATATACCGTTGTGACGCATTAATTTCGGGTCACCCATCACGCCCGCCCCGCCGAAAACGTTTTATCGCCCCTTTACACTTGGCGAGACACGAGAACGTCTCACCATTACCCCCCACCCACCACACTCCTCTCTCACCTCAACCCCATTCTTTGTCCCCGCACGTCATCATCACGCGTTTTCGTCGATCAGCACCAGTCACGTTACCCCCCACCCCCACCCCCACCCCCACCCTCTCCCTCGCAAATCCGATATCAAAAGAGCACCTCCCCTTCCCCGCCGCCGGGTCGACGAGACACATTCAGCGTTCAGCCGCGTCGACACATGACGTCGATCGGAATTAAATGTTAAAACGAAAACAAACTTTCCATGCACATAATACTGTGACTGCCGGCTCGTGGCCAGAACATTATTTTTAGATTCTAACGAAGTGAAGAAGCTAGTGTTTTTTACAACGATGTTTATTTATTTATTTATTTTTCTGTGTACAACTTTTTGTATGGAAATACTTGTTAATTTGAAATAAAAGTTTCGGTTAGTAACTTTTTGAAACCGGATTTTCCTCTGGATTGTACTTTAAAGAGGTCATTTTTTGAATTTCTCAATTCTTCGATTTTTTTTTTTTTTTTTGGAAAAAACTACCCAGAATTTGACAAAAATGACTCGGAAACCATCATTTTTTGATCCGAACTACATGAAAATTTAAATATAGTTAGAAAACCATATAAGAAAGATTTTGGAGCAAGAAAATTTGGAAAATGTGAAAAAAAAATTTTGGACATGTTTCTAACATTTTTTTTTCTCATTTCTTTTTTATATTATTAACTTCCCTCGTTCTGAATCGATTTATTGGAGAAATGATTTATCGTTTCTTTAAAATTCAATACACCCGTCAAGAGAATCTCACCCATCGTGCGAAGTATGTCCGGCTTTTTTGTTTTTATTTTACTGGGAGTCGGTCCGTTTTTGAAATTCGTAGAAACCACGAAATGAGCAGTGGTACACTTTCCTAAAACCGTTTCTTCTCAACGATTATAAATTATAATAATGAAATGGAAAAATATGCACACTTGGGTATAGTGTTAAGAAGCTTTTTTTTTATTTCGATAATTATTAAGCAATGGCAACGAGCAATAATAATTATCTGATTGTCAATTGCGCGTATAGAATTATAATAATTATTAGACATAGGATGTTGTTGACAAATGCATTTTCTTTCCTTTACAATGCTCTCTAATCCAAAAATTCGTTTCATGCCTCCCTGATTCAGAACGTGAAAATTTAATTTCGCATTTTTAGGCGTTTTGATTTATAAATGCATTGTTTTTGTTTTTTAAGGTCATTTTTTTAAAATTTTTACATCATGATTTCATTTTACAAGTCATTTTATGAAGTTTTTGTAAATTATCAGTCATTTTTCCAATAAAATTAAAACTTTCAGGAACAATTTTACATTTTTAAAAATATTTTTATCAAAATTATTGAAGAGTTTTTGTTACAATGTTCATACATTCATTGTCGATATAACGACATAAAATTCGATGTTCACGTCGATTTTATAATTTTCTCATTTTTAATTTAAATATTATGTTTGGACCCTGACAATTACATATTTTTCAATTTGTATTTTAAACATTTTTTTTTTCTTTTTTTAGGTAATTTTTTATTGTCATTTTTTACAATTTTTAGGTCATTAAAGCATTTTTTTTTTTTTTGAGTCATTTTTGGTACTTTTTTAGATCATCGACATGCATCTCTAACTAACTAAAAAAAAATAATAACACGAATATTTTGGATTTTAAATCAATACCAACGTCGTTTTCGACGAAACGGGGCCAATGACGACGACGTTATCCGAAATTTTCTCGTAATATTTTTCTCCGACGATTTATTCAACTATTATTATGAAAAAAGTGTGAATGCGTCTGATTACTACGGGCCGGATAATACCGGCTACGCCTACCTCCCCACCCCCCCCCCCGTAACGCGATCGAGTTGACCCCACGGGTTACCTGCAACCGGGGTACGTTTCGATCGGCCAAGAGGCCTTTTCTGCGAAAATCGTACCTTTACCTTTTCCGCCCGATGAATAAACTCTTTTAATAGCGTTTCGAATAATGTTGAATTTTAATATCGCTTCAAACGTCTTAAATTATGCACCGAGATTATGATTTCGTGAAATATTAAAATATTCGCATACACTTTCGGTCGACAACAATTTCTTAGAACGAATATTTTATGAACACTCGATAGCAGTCTTAACGTACACATTTTAGCCGTGGTAAATTAAGAACAAAAATATATTATTATTCGTAATCGAGTAAAATTATTTTTAACATAATATTTCGTTTTCGAATAGTTAAATTAATTATTTAGGTATTACACATTTTATTATTGCTAAAGTTTTAATTTTATTATCGTTAGTTCGGAGTCACATTGTTAATGATTTTGGCCGATAAGTACATTCTTTAATTTCATCTGAAAAATGTCATCCCTAAAGCCCTAATTGTAAAATATATGTATTCAACACAGATTTTATTTAGGGTTACATGCCCGCCAAGAGTATCCCATCGTAAGAGCGAAAAGTATACATGGTTCAAAGTATATCCACCAAAATAGTTTTTTTTTTTTTAAAAAAAAAGAACAGAGACGAGGAAATGGGAGTGCTAAGCTTCTCAAAAAAAAAAAAAAAAAAAAAAACCACTCAAAGGCAACATAGATTTTTGATAATCGTCTAAGGTTAATGCCCCCAAAAAGAGAGCTAAATCAAAAAAAATAAAAATTTTAGCGCCTTCTTTTTAATATCATTTCTAATTTGCAATATTAAGAATTGTTACTACTGAGTAAGATACCTATATCGGATATTAATTTTTTTAACACTCTATTGTGTTCCGACGTGACAATATATTATTTATTAACTTTTTTTTTTTTTTTTATGAAATTTTTCTTAGAGCCTCGCAAAACCTCTGTTTGTCAATACACTCGCGCGTTCCTAATACGGTTTAAATATTTAAAAGACACATCACGAGCTGTTCGGCAGTTATCGCGGTCGGGTGGTACGTGTTATTGACAAGTTTTTTTTTTTTTTTTTTTGTAATATTTACTCGGCTGTCGCCTGTACACGCCGCGACACGTCCGGAAAGTATTATTATTCTGATTAGTTTTTTTTTTTTTTTTTTTATATATATATATTCAAATCGGCCAGAACGCGAACGCGACATTAATATTCATGGACGGGCGACGATCATTACTTGTTTTTATTTTAATTTTATTTTTGTTATTATTATTTCAAACAACTCGCGACCCCACCCCCCCCCCCGAGGGTATATTTTACAATTATTGAAATTGTAACCACTCGGAGTGAACGAGACTATATTGATCAAAATACCGTAGTGATAATTATTATTAGCATATTCGCATTCAATCGGTGCCAATAGTCGAACCAATCAATGTGATGAAGATCAATGCGTTTTTATCTCTATAGTATTTTTAAGGATGAACACTCGCTCAATATCCGAGATATATTTTTAAAGTCATTACTAGGGCTAGGGATTTATAGGAGTTGGCATGTTTTTCAAAAATCATTCATAAAAATAGCTAAGCAATATTAGAAATGCGTTTCATAACACCAGGAGTTCTCTTTAATTTGCATATTTTGCATATTTAGCTCTTTTTTTCCGATATAAGTGCATATTTCACATATTTTTCAATATTTTTAACTTGAGTTTCCTTGATATTGGAAAATTTTTTACTGAATACCCGAAGAGATTGAATATTATTTGATATTTTTATTTGTTTAAATGTAAGCTTAAAAAGAATAAAAAAATTAGAAAAAAAAAAGAAATTTCATAAATAATAAAAGAAGAATTAATAATACAATTTTTAAATATTTTGAGTTTTTACAGTAAAATTTATGTTTTGTAATAGATAATTTAAGCATTTTTACATATTTTGGTAAATTTGTAGTAGTAAGTAAATTTGTAGTAAATACACGCATATTTTAAGTTTTTTGAAGCTATAAGCCCTAGCTCTAGTCAATATTAATAAAAGTGGGCACTACTATCGCGCGTTGAAATATTATTATATTCTTTGTCGTGTGTTTTACAGTGTATCCACGGAGCAACATGAATGCCACATAAAAAACTAAATAATAATACACTAGTATTTTAATAAAAATGTTTATTTTATTTCCGAAAGACGGGATGTATTTAATTTCACACTAAGTGTCCGTACTGAAAACGGTGATACCTAAATTTAATCGAAAAGAGTGCCTGCATTTTTTGAAGTTTTTATTTCATTAAAACCTACACAGCTCGATTATTATTATTATTATTATTATTATTATTGCCTACAACTATATACGGTTTGTGTGTCTTTGTAGTTACAAAAACTAGCTTTGTAAGTACAACAACAGAAACGAGAACAACGATACCACCACCGGCGGGAGTTCGAAATTTAAAAGGGACTTAATATCTGCATAAAAAAAGTACGGCGAACCGTCGCGGCGGCGGTATGATGAGAAAAGGTGTGAGAAGAAAAGAACATTTCTGGGTTTTGCGTGAGAGAAAAGGATAATCGAAAACAATACAGAAAAAAAAAAAAAAAAACGTCGCGTTCAATATTATTTTGTTCGAGTGTAATGTGAAAATCCATTTTATAAATAAGGCATATTTGCATATTTGTTTGTTTACTATTTTTTATTTATTTTTTGTACTTAATTACAATTTAATTCGTAATGGTTATATAATATTACACATTTTATAATATTGCGATCACAGCAAATAATATTATATTTTATACGTACTCAAACAATACCCTACTATACTGTCGGATTCAATTTGAGTAAATTTATGCGTTTGCCCCAATGGCACTCCGTTCTACATACAAAATATTACATTATATTAGTGTCGAGTACTCATAGCATTTCAGATTCAGAGTGGAGCGAAAATTTGGTGTTTTTAAAATAAAGTTTGTTTTTAGATTCTGAAAAATTATTTTTTTTTTTTTTTGTAAAGAACATTTTCGTATAGAATTAACTGTCAAAAAGTTTTGATCAGTTACTGTTTGAAACCGGATTTGTCTCTAATTGGTACTTTAAAGAGGTCATTTTTTTTTAATTTCTCAATTCTTCGAATTTTTTTTTTTTTTGGAAAAAACTACCCAAAATTTGACAAAAAAGAATCGGAAACCATCATTTTTTGATTCGAAATTTATGAAAATTTAAACATAGACAATATTATGAGAAACATTTTGGCGTGAGAAAATTTTGAAAATGTAAAAAATAAATTTTTGGAATTTTTCAAACACTTTTTTCTTATTTAATTTTTTTTCCTTTATTTATTTAGTAAAAAAATTAAAGTGAAGTAAATTAAAGTATAGACAAGAAAGCCGGACATACTTTGCACCACGGATCAGATACTCTTAGTTAGTGTGTTGAAAATGACGAAAATTATTGTTCTTTATATCATTAACTTCATTCGTTCAGAATTGTCTAGTCGAAGAAATGATTTATCGTTTCTTTAAAATTTCGAACACCTTTCATGAGTATCTGACCTGAGGAGCGAAGAACGTCCGTAGTGCGAAGTGTGTTGTCCGGCTTTTTTATTTTTTTTTTCCAAATTCGATAGAAACGACTTCAAAGAATTTTTCTTTTGTACAAACTTTATGAAAATGTAAATATATACAAATAATTAATTTAATATGAGAAAAGTTGTTTTTCGGACACTATTTTTTTTTTTCATCAAAGAATTTTGTTTACCCGTTCACAGCTTCTTATGTTATAAAATATTTTTTAAATATTAAAATATATACTTTACAAATGTTAACTGAGAATTAATATTGTGTATTAACTGGAGCTCTGCTTAGAAACGTTTTATCGAAGAAATAATTTATCGTTCCTTTAAAATTCAATACCCTACCTGAAGAAGAAAGAATACCCATAGTACGGAGTACATATGTCCAAATTTTTATTTTTTTGTTTTTAATAATAATCAATACATGGATTATGGGACAGAGTTTTATCGTTTTGATTTTTCCATTATTGTTCAATTGTGTCGACATTCAGTGTAACGTTGGGGGGGGGAGTGAAACGTGAATGGTAAATATTATATACCAAAACCAACATATTGTTTTTTTTCCTTAAGCCAAAAATGATTAACCCGCATTTTTTTTTTTTCATGTATAATAAATTATATTGTACTGTCTAATAATCATTTAACCGTGATTTTAAACTTTAGCAGTGGACTGATGCTAATTTGCACACGACCAAAACAAAGGTTTATAGTCGATTAAATCAACAATAACCTTCTATTAGCGTGTTTTCGGGTCAAAATAAATAATAACAATAATAATAATAACAGCGCAATATATTATTTCATAATAAACAAATAACATTATATAATAAAATGATCCTTTGACGTTCACGTTGAATACCAGACCGTAATATAGTTTATTATATGTTTCGTGTAAATTATTATCAAAATGAGAATATTATTATTATTATTAATATTATTATTATTATGATTATATTATCCAAAGCATGCGTTGATATATTATATTGAAAGAAATTCTGTTAAATATTATACACCTCGACAGCTGTTTCGTTCGGCTGATTGTATGAAATCAAAAAAAAAAATAAGAATATAAATTTTATTTTAGACAACACAATCAATCCGAGGAATGTATTATGTAAGTAGGTACGTTAATCGTAACAATGACATTATTACTTACCAAATTTAAAGAGAAGAATATTTTTATATGTGATATATCACCTGCCAAAGTTAAGAGTTTTAAAACAAAATAATGAAAAACATATATCCCTACAACTTCTTAGTTTGACGATATTCCATAAATAGGTTATGTCATACTCTTTAAAATATTCTTTCCTTAATTATGTTAATGGGTGTTAAAGCTGTAAATTTTAACTTCAACGGCATAATATAATATTTCTACGTAGCGTATTTTTTCCAAATCGCAAGTTAGCTGATGAACAATGACAACAAAATTGTACTGGAATCCTTTTAAACTTTTATTCGATACAAATTATTAAAATTTAATAAACCAAAAATAATCGTTGTTTTAGAAATCGAAATTGTACTATAACATTGTTCGAAGTTGTCCACTGAGTTTGTGTTAACTGTTAAGCATTTAAGCCGGATTCCTTTTAATTTTAATTTACAACCAACGAAATTCATACAATTTTACTTGTCATAAAAATTCTTAACAGACATATTAAAACGTGAAGAGTAGATCATTTTCTTATATTCTATCATAAGGATATGACTTTGATGGAAATTTAAATTTAAATTTATTTATTTCAATTATGCTGTAAAGTATTATTATATTATTAACAATTTGAATATAAATTGACATCAGCTGTGAAATTTGTTCAAATAATTCAATTTTAGAGATTTGTATTTTTTAGATAAAATCAATTCATTATTGTATTTCAAAATAATTCATGGCTGAAGAGGGGACTCCTTCCCCTCATGAGTATGGTTCATACAAGTGAGCTTTACTATTTTCTTGTTTAAAAAAATATTAACAAAAATCTTTAAATTTTTATAAAAATTGTATTGTGTAGGTACGTTAATCGTAACAATAAAATTATTAGGAATTTTAATTGGAGGAGGGGGGTGATAAAAATGTTTTCATAATATATTGAGTTGAGCGGATTGGGTTTTACTGTTTCTTATGACGTCGTCCATATGTTATTAATGTAAAATTAGTTCCAAACCAATAACTCAAAATCTGTTTGTTGTTGAAATATTTAAACATTGTCAGATTAGTTATACCGATCTTTTAAGCTTCTTGTTTTTTTTTTTTTTTATATAAACGTTTTTAACAACAGATGTTTTATTATGAACATTCAATTTTCTTAATAATATCGAAACTGTTTTTAAATTTTTATTCATCACTTAGTTTCATTCTGAAGGCTTTATTGTTCTTAAACCGTTTTTATTAATCACTTTCCATTCGTTTTTGCTATTTCTCTTATTGTGATAATATTGTACATTGTACTCGTAATAAACTTCTTTAAGTATTAAAAAATAAAATCCTTTATTCATATTTTATTTTTATAAAAAAAAAATCTTTACATAATATACATATGAATTATAATAATGCTTAAATTTCTTAAAGTTTACCCATAGAACTCCACTCGAAATTTTTTTCCTAAATTCGACGACGCATAATTAATTTATATAAAATTAAAAAAACAATACACCACTAACGTGTGATCAGTGTCCTAAATCCTGGTTAGGATAAAGTTTGTCGTCTAACGATTGAAATCTCTGAGATTATAATTTACCTGAAACATTCCGAAACGGCAAATCACATTATCAGTTTATTTTTATTAACGCTTGAAATTAAGCTAAATTTTAAGTAAATAAAAATATTAATTACATAAAAAAAATAGTCTTAGGGTCTCGTTAACAAAACCAATCAACGGACACCGATGCGTTATATTATTCGAATCTCGTAAACTAGATCAAGATTAAAAAAAAAAAAAAAAAAGAACGGTGTTTCATTTACATTTTTACTTAACCACATATTTCTTTGAAAAATATTATTTAAATATTTTTATTTCGTTTCGTAGGTAGGTCATAATAATAATATGTTTAAGCTGGCTTAGTTTTTTCTCCTCTTTTTCCTCTTTTCTATATCAGTTAATCTCTATACATCCTTAAATACTTAAATTAAAAATGCATTTCCTTCATAATCCTGTTTAATTTTATTTTTATTTTTTTACGCAGTAACCTCTTGCTTTGTTTTTTTTTTTTTATATTTCTTTTTACTTTCTACTTTTAATTAATTATTTTGTAAAGTTAAATAAATGAAAGTGATACGATCATATGACACATTTTTATGGAGTATATATATATATATATATATATATACAAATAGGTAAGTAGTAGTATAAGTTTTTGAAAGATCTAAAATTTTTTGATTTAAGTTTACAGTGTCTATGTGCACCTTCCTTATTTTTTTTTATTTTTTATTTAATATAAACGTCATATCATTATCATAATCAGATTTTCTATTTGTATTTTTAACTCTTCTTTCGAAACACTAATAGTTAAAGTTCATAAAATTCAAAATTCGACTGATAAAACATGTTTTGTAAAAGAAAAAATATCTCTAATAAATATATTTTTTAAAACATTTTCTACCAGTAAAAATATTAATATTATTCTCATTCGCTCTTAGCAATTTTCCGGAAAGAGTTAGGTATTTTTTATTGTTGTTATGCGCATTCGATAAATTATAAAATATCCCGAGTAAAATCTAAATTTAATTTCCTATCGTTTTCGCTACGTCATATTTTCTCAAACAAAGTTTTACGTCTCAAAACACATATTGACGTGTAGCCCTCCCTTTTTTTTTTTTTTTTTATAGTTTTTAGATTACAGCGTTCCATACATGTAGTAGATATACCATCACTCATAATCAAATTCTAACAAAATTTAATAAATATTTGTGTTTGAGCTCAAATAATAACATGTTATTGTACACAAAAATAAAAGAATATTTCATGAAAATTTTATTCTCATATTATATATAAATGCAGAAAATTAATAATAGAATCATTATTTTGAACACAATTTTTATTATTTTTATTATTTCAATAAAAAAATTCAAAAAATTTCTCAGTAAAGTATGACTGTTATTATAAAATGTCTTATACCTACACGATAATAGTTGTAAAATTAAACTATGGTGTTTATCGATTTTTCGGACATTGCATGAAATGAGACTAAAATAAATTTGTATAATTTTTTTTATTGTTTTCATATATACAACATACTTACCTGTGTAAAAAAAAAAAAATGAAAGCATAATGTAATAAGTTATGCTTAGAGAATAATATAATATGGTAAAAACAACGCGGTAGAAAAATAATAACTTATTATTATGTCACGGAAATAATGATTAAAATTCGCTACGAAATGAATTCGTTTGAAATGTATACACAACACCGAAAAAGTGTTGAGCAATTAAAATTTTAATTATATTTTTGTTATACTTTACAATTAGGGGTTTTGAAACTTACCACCAGTAACGCTTAATCGTTTTCCGTTCACTTCGAAATGATATTTAAATTCAAACGTTGGGAAACAATAGCAAAAGTAATAGCAATACCGGCTGTCATAATAACTTTAAAACCCTCGCGTTACCAATGAATAGATTTTAATTTAATAACCATAAAAAAAATATAATAATGTTGATATATTTATACCGACAGTTCGAGCGAACCAAGAAACCAATAAAATTGAATAATGATTTTAGGTTGTCCGAATAAGTTTATTGTTTTCAGGAAAAAAAAAAAAAATCAATATATTTAACCCTGTATTAATTTTATATAAATTATATTTTAGTTATCAATGTGAAAAGAAAAAAAAACATTCATTGTATCAGATAAATGGTTCTTTTTTGTAAGATTTAATTGCTTGAAAATGCATAAAATAATCTTAGAATTCTGATGAATAAAATATATTCGTTCTAAAGAAATCATTGTAATATAAATAAGACGTTTAAACAGAAAAAATTGATGTACTTATGATCTATAGAGTTTAGTGAATATAATATTTTTTAAGTTTGCAGTCAGCTTATGACTATAGTATTGCTATTATTATTGTTATGATTATTATAAATTATTAATGTTATAAAGCTGATTAGGTTAGGTTAGGTTAGGTTAATTAAAATTTATATAAGTTAATAATATCACGGACATGTGTGTGTGTGTGTTGGGTGAGTAGTTGCGTTCGTTATTCTAAAAATTATGCGTTTTCCGAATTAAAAACGATATTTTTACGTCGTTTTATTTTCGTTGATATAATATTTTATACATAAGTTAAAATGAATGCACCAGGTATGTTCTCAAGCACTTACGGTTATATCTATTGTATTTTAGTAAACAAGTTATTGTCATTAATAAAAAATGTTGTTAGACACTAAACACAATATTTTTGGTAGGTACAAAAGTTTAAAATATTATTAGCTTCGTATTATTAAACGACGTGTGCATTATGAGTGACAAAAATAACGATACAAATGTTTTCTAAAAATGTATACCATAAATAATATTCGTATGTACTGCTGTAAAAAATATAAATGTTCTCGTAGAGGGACGTGTGGAGTTACGATTTTTTCGTTATGACATACTAATTGGAAACATTTTCAACTACTCACTTTCTCATAGAACAAAATCGTTCGAAAAATAGAAACCACAAACGCATTGTAAAATATTTTACAATTTTTCTTTTCTTTGTGACAATTTATTTCAAAACCGAGAGCACACCGTGTAATAAGAAATACTATGGCTTTGCTATCATATTATAATATAATATGAATTTCACTTTCCACCTGATGCCGGATTTGTTTGAAACGTTTGCAGGAGCAGGTTAACTGTCGCGCAAAAAAGTTTTATCCGAAACTAGACTCATAATAATTGTAAAAGCAATCCCTCTACTCAGGGCTGCTCTGCGGAATCCTACACGAATTACGACGGGACACGTGTACAATAAAAGTAAACACCACGTATAGGTATATCAGGTTACACTGTAAGAGGAAAAACAATAAAACCAGCAGAGGATATTTGGTATTACATATTATGATTAAACGATATCATTATTATTATTCAAATGAACGCTAATTAGTAAAGAATTTTTTTTTTTTTTTTTTTTTAATTAAAATCATAATGTTAAATACGATGTTAAGTTATGTGTTCCGTATTAAAGAAACGGTTTACGAAAACAGTGAAGTAAACAAGTAAACAGTAAACAAATAAACAGTAATCAAGAATTTAATTTGTATTTTGTACGGTTTTAAACACAATAACAAATATAAAAATATTTAAGAAAACATTTTTAAAAAAGTACAGGACCTCTTGAAGAGTGTGTATAATTTTAGAGAAACGATAAATCATTTCTTCAATAAGTCGGAATTCTGAACGAAAGAAGTTGAAACTCGTAATATAAATAATTGTAGTCATTTTTAACACACTCACTAAGAATATCTGACCCGAAGAACATAGAATATCCGTGGTGCGAAGTATGTCAGGTTTTCTTGTCTATTTTACAATTTTGCATTACTTAACTTTATTTATTTTTTTTATTTAATATATTACGGAAAAAAAAATTAAATGAGAAAAAAAAAATTTAGAAAAATATTAAAAAAAAATTTTCACATTTTCAAAATTCTCTTGCGTCTAAGTATTTCTCATATTATCTATGTTTAAATTTTCATAAAGTTTGGATCAAAGGTCAGATACTCTTGGTGAGTGTGTTAAAAATGACGATAATAATTATTGTTCTCTTATATCAGTAACTTCTCTCGTTCAGAATCGTCTTATTGAAGAAATGATTTTTATCGTTTCATAAAAATTATACACACCCTTCAAGAGTATCTGACCCGAAGAGTGAACAATACCCGTGGTGCGAAGTATGTCCGGCTCTTGCTTGTCTTTACTATTTTTTCGACAATAAATCACGAACGTTGTCGTGGTCGTGCACATTAAATAAAAATACAATTTTTATGTCCCAATTACTTTTTTTATAATATTATATTCTATATTATTGAGTTCAAAAAAACAAATATGCATTTTAGATTTATATCGAAGAATATATTATTATTACGTTATTGTTACAATAAAGTTGACGTATTTCTTTTTCTCTATTTGAATTTATTTTTTCAACCTGCACATCTCGTCGGTTCGAAACTTTGCCTCTTCGTGTAAACACTACATTCGTACATCAGAAACGAAAATACTTTAATAATACATTATTCATATACATAATACGAAATCATTTCTTGATTTTCAAGTCAAACCGAATCAATGAATTGGGATGACACGATATGAATAAAAAAAATAAATAAATAAATAAATGCTTTGCCTTCACCGAACTTTTCACCGAAATCTTATTCAACTTGATCAGAAACTTCATCGGAAAGAATGATTTCAATTATTCTCAGCGCGTCTTTAATATTATTGATGATAAAAACAATACAATAAGCAATTTCAAAATACACGCGAAGTCAAATCAATCGAGTCTAATGATGTCTTTAGATGTTACTTTTAAGAAGACATTTTTCGAAATTCTCAATAGTTTTCACGAAATTTGGTAAAAACTACCTACCAGAAAAATGCCTTAAAAACTCTCTTTTTTATCCAAACTTTATGAAAATTTAAATATAGACAGAAGATAATTATTTTAATGCAAGGAAATTTTGAAAATATGAAAAAAAATAATTCGAAATTTTTCCCAATAATATTTTCTCAACGCATTTCTTTTACTGTTCTCTGCAGCATATATTATAGTTAATATAACAACATCTGGTTGAATATAAAATAATTTTTTTGTAATAGTAATAAACTTTAAAATTTTTAAGTGAAATTGTCTTATATAAGCTCTAGTCAGCATTTTTTTTTTTTTTTATTAAAAAAAAGATTTATCGTTTCAATAAAATTTAACAAATCCCACGCGCGAGGAGCAAAGAATACCACTAACACGTTTTTGTATTATGTTGTTCGCTATTTCGAATGATACAAAGTTTAGACCGGTGTAGAATTTGAAACGAATTATCTGGTCATAAGCTGACTTGTACAATTTTGAAACAACGATATTAGTATATTACTAAAATTTTTACACGTAGAGAAGATGCATTGAATTTTAATGAAAAGCAATATTTTTATATTATTTTTTAATTTATACAGAATCGAGATACCGATATGAACGAGAGATATTATAGTATATCGGATCGGCGTAGATACGCGCGGAGATCATCACATAGTAGGTAGTGCATACTCGAGACGGTTACAGCTGACAGTGATCGACAACGTCGTTAGCATAATATTGATAATAATAATAATAATATAATCGACCATCGGTGGTTGGGGAGGGGGGTTGTCGCTGCAATGACGTATTGTCTTTGCCCTATAGATATATTTATATGTATTTGCAGGCCAAGTATGAATTATATTTTGATGTTCTTCGCCACTGTCTATATATTATTATGTCTAGTACCACACCACTGGTCAGCCTAGTCAGACCATGACATGACCTATTTGCCGACAGGGCTAGTGGCATTGGTATGTCTTTGGTAAAGGAAAATTACTATAAAAAATAAATAAAAATTATTAATAACGACGGCAAATACGACTTCATTAAAAAATCTAAACGTAATTTTATATATATATATATATATCATACGAAAATGTATTTGTTGTGTATAAAGTTGTAAATGAAAATGCAGTCATACCATTTTGATGTACCACAATTAAACACTCATAATTTTAACATTTTTTGTGCTAAAAAATCTTAAGTGAACAAATTTTGTTCTTAGTATAAGCGCCAGCCCGTCGAATTTCAAATCGAAACTCTTGTAATGAGTATAAAGATCGGTTAATATGTTATATTTTGGAGCAGCACGAAAAATGGAAACCACGTTTAGTGTGAAATATAAAGTGAAAACTTACTAAACATAAAACGTGAGCTAATTAGGATTATACGAATAATGGCAGAGCAGTGGTGGTTATAATTATTTTTTAAGTAGGTTTACCTATAACATTGAATATAAAACACTGTCAGTTAAAAGTTATATTATACAAATTTGTTTTACGAGTTGTAAAAATAACGCAATAAAGTATAAAACTTAAACTCGAAATTCTTTCTGTTGAAATTTTAGGATTGGGGGGGAGGGGGTTGAAAACATGACCCACAAAATAACTAATCTGGTTTCTAATCGTGTTGTGTTATTAGTAATTAGTTTTCCAATATATATATATATATATATATATATCAATTTAATGCAAATTATTCGATTAATTAATATCGTGTATTCGATATAGGAAAAAATATACTGAAATGATAATGAACTCTAAGTCATTTTAGATTCAGAGTGGATGTGGAGCGAAAAATCTAGTGTTATTACAATGTTGTTTATTTTTTATTTTTCTGTACAAATTTTATAATATGGAAATACTTGTCTAGAAGTTTTGACCGGAAACTTTTTGAATCTACAGTTTGCCTATAGACTGTAATTTTAAGAGGTCATTTTTCGAAATTTTTAATAATTTTCCCAAAAATAGGACGAAAAAAAACCTACTCGGAAACTATTATTTTTTAATACAAACTTTATGAAAATTTAAATATAGACGACGATAATATGAGATGTGTTCTAGCGCGAGAAAAATGTTGAAAATGTGAAAAAATAATTTTCTTTTATTTCATCAAAATAGTTTTTCCTTCTTTTCACGGTTAATAATGGGATGTAAAAATGGCTGAGTATAAAAGATATATATGTATATTATTAATGGTTCTGAGTATGTTATGTAAGTAATATGTATGAAACTTACTTTGATTAATAAGTTAAAAATAAAAAATTAATGAACAATTGGTCAAAAAATATTTCTTTAATTATTATTAAAACTGTATAGGTATAAGCCGTTGTTACACGCTTCGCAAATTAAAAATCTACAACAGTAAACCTGTCTGCAGTATGGTTTACGTCTTATATTCGGTGGAATATATTTTGTTCGTGGTAGTACTTCTGAAGACGGACCGCCCTCGTCGTTATCGTTTTCGGGCAAGCGCCACAATGGCTTATTTATCATACTTTCTAGGGGTTGGGTAAATTGTAGAACAAGGATTGCGTTATTATTCAAAACCACCCAATTGCTTGTCATATCACCCAGATTAATCTACGAAGTCATATTATAAATGTCTCAATGAGTTTTAAATAAAAATATCTTATTAAATGTTATATATAAATCCAAATCCGACTTTGTTGAACGTTTTAAATACAAATAATTTTGTTTCAGAATATATTAAAAAATACTCTCTCTCATTAAATTATTTAAATCGGTCATTTTCATATTATTAATATAATCATTGGCTGAACAGTAAATCCCGACTCGCATGAAATACACACGATAAAAGATCACGTGGATTCATCCCCATTGTTCACCTATAACTGAAGTGCTGATGCCCTCCCCCCCCCAAAAAATTTTAGTGCAATGTCTCATTGTAGCGACCCGCCCCGATGCAGCTATTTAAACTCGAAATTGTCGAGTGGGGCGCTCCGTCGACGTCATCGCGTTATATCATTGACAGTGTGCGGTTCGAAGGACCTCTTGACCTTTGTGTTGTCATGGGATGAGCTCGATTGGACATTTCAAAGTCTATGGGTGGCCGGAAGGACGGAAACCGAGCGAAAAGCAAAACACTAAACATCTCGAGGAGTGTGCGAGTAAAAGGCCGCCCGGTGAATCTCCACTACACCTCCCCCCCCCCGCCAAAATTGTTATTATATTATATTTTCAACGTTCCACCACTACTATTATAAGCTCTACGCCAATGATGGTTCTTGACCGTTTGACATATAAGAAACCTCTGTGTATACCGTGGAAACCACGGAATACACAATTGTCTGAAGTCGTGATATGAAATACAAAAACTCAGTAGTCTTAGTATAGTTTTATATTATTTTGAGCGCTACACTATGAATTATGAATAAATTTAATTATTTTAGAAATCTCACATCACGCGTAAGACTAGTCTGAAATCGGCGGTGGCAATATCAAAATGAAAATAAATTACAGCAAATATTTTGTTTATTATAGATGTCACGTTAATGTAATTGTAATTTGAAGAATGTAGAAACAATATCATACAGCCAAGTACGAGTTATAAAAATAAATGTACATCATTTTTTTTTTTTTTCAAATTCTGAAAAGGATATAATATAATAAAGATTAAAATGAAACAGGTGCGATATGTATGAGGTACAGGGGAGCACCTACAGATATTTGTATTCATTTTTTTATAATTTTATTCACTTTAGCAATATATTTATTATTATAATTAAAATTTCGGATGAAATGCAAAAAATAAAATCGAAAAAATTAAACGTGATTTAAACAAAATCCATCTGTGTGGTGGAAGTATTTGTAAAAGCGTGTGCACGATCAAAAAGGACCAAATCGAGGACATTTTACATGAATTATCTAGACCACTTGCTGGCTCAACAACCACTGGTCTACGCGATTTATAGAGTCTTTATAGGACTTAAAATATTTTCAATGATTTGATAAGAAAGAATTATTAATTAATAAGAACTAATTAGTAAACTAAAAACTAAATAGTACTTAAATTTTTTAATAGTTTTCATTATACAAATTATTTAATATGTTATTTTACATATTATGTAACTGTATAGTTATAAGTATATATATATAAAACTGTATGTAACGTAGTACTGTTAAGAGCACAATAATTAATTTTTTTTAATTACAATATACATAAATAAGTGAAATTATTTTCGTAAAATATAAATTACTTTTGTATTGATAGTCAGCCGAAAAACAAAAGAGGTAAATGCAGAAAAAAAATTACTTTTTCATGGTTTCTCTTCGATTTATAAATAATTATTGTTAGTTACGAAAAACGGAAAAAGACGATCGATTGAGTGAAAAATACAGCGAAAGTAAAACAAATTAGATTAACGAGTTTAAACTGGCGATGAGGAGAGTGAGGTTTGCCTGGAACGTAATCGCGGGAGATAAGTTAGAGCCGTCGTCGCGAGAGAAACAACAACAGCTAAACAACGCGAATTGCATCACTTTTAAAGTCCCTAATAATCCAATCACAGTGAAAACATTTGTAGAACACCGTATAAACACACAAGATTTCTCTGGCCAGCCACCACCACCACCTCACTTATATACTAACCTCACTTATATACCGAAAAGTAAATTTACTTTAAACGCGTTAGAAAATAATTAAAATGATTGGCTCGAAATCACGCGTAAAAGTAACGATTTCGGAACTTTAATAATTGACAAATGTATGTTATGATTGTTTTTAATCTTTTTAATTTTTGTTTTTTTTTTTTTTTTTTCTCCAGAGCGACAGTGTTCACGGATGAATACTCGGAAAAATTTAAGACAACGTTTTTGAGTTAAAACTACAGTCACACAGCTTATATTATACTATGTGATTCTACCGCGATTTCTATCGTTTTTTACAATAATGTTTATTTATATTCGTTTTTCCCGCATCTGTGAATACTTTTTCGTATAGAAATACTTATCCAAACAAGTTTCGACCACCGACGACTTATTGAATAAGAATTCGGTTCTAGTTGATATATTAGACAGGAATTTTTAAAAATTTGCATTTTTTTTTTTTGAAAGGTTGACACAGTATAATAATATCATTGATTATAAATACTAGTATTTATAATCAATGATAATATTTTAATTTTCGTCATTTGATTTTTAATTGATCTTTTATTTGATAACTATAAAAAATTTAAAAACAACCAATGAATTTGTTGTTTAACTTGTATATGTCGACTATGGTAACCAAAAAGTCAATAAATGTTAAAATAAACTTTGTTTTAATGCCATTTTATTTCGTTTTGATTGTTTCTATGGTCGCTATAAAAGATTTAATAGTAATCAATTAATTTGTTGAATATGGTAACCGTGGTGACACAATAGTCAACAAATGTTTATTTTAGATTCTAAGCAGAGCGAAGAAGCTAATGATTTTACAACGACGTTTGTTTTTTAGATTCAAAACAAAATGAAGAAGCTAGTGTTTTTACAATGATGTTTGTTTTTTTTCTCTCTTTCTGGAAACACTTTTTCCTATAGAAATGCTTGTCCAAAAGTTTCGACCAGTATCTCTGTAGAACCGAAATCGTATCCAAATGATACTTTAGAGATGACATTTTTCAAATTTCTCAATACTTTTTCCAAAAACGGGGAAAAACTGTCGAATAATTGACAAAAAACGGTAAAATAAGCAATTTCCGTAAAATTGAAAATTGCTTTTTTACATAACATCAAAAATAATGCAGTTAGGGACTTGAAATTTTCACCAGCCACTAAAAATAGTTACAAAAACATTTCATAAAAATTTCAAAATGATATGATCAATTTTGAGTTGAGTACGGCATTTTGAAAATTTCGGAAATTTATAATTTTTTGTTAGTTTTTATGTGATAAAATTTTTGATTTTTGATATTAAGATTTGAAAATTGAATAAGATCTCACTGACATATATGTCTAATTGACCTGAAAAAGTCAACTTTTTTTTTATACCGGTTTGAAGTTAGAATTTCGTTAGTTTTACCTAAAATCACACACTTAAACGTACATATAAGAAAATTGGCCAAATCGATTGTTTTGAAATTTAGTGCCTAGATAGAGAATTTCATTGCAAATATTTTTTTGTGTAATAAAATTTCTTACGGACGAATAATTAAACATTTTACAAGGATTTGATTTGGAAAAAAAAATACAGACAGATATTACGAGACATATCTGTAGATAACACGTGGTTGCTGAAAGTTGATAATGTTTTATTGCATCTTATGTACTTTTCGATGTTGAATACAGCGGGTGTGAATGAAAATCCACGTGCAACAATAGTTTTCCAACTATTTTTATTCTCTAAACCGTCCTAGTACTCGACAGTACCGGGTTCGATTTCAGCCCAGCGCTCTGAATTTTTTGCAATTATTTTTTTTTTTCCTTATATTATTAACTTCCTTTGTTCAGAATAGTCTTGTCGAAGGAACGACTTATCGTTTCGTTTATGATTCAATACACCCGTCAAGAGAATCACACTCGACGTGCGAAACACGACCCCGACGAGCGAAGAACCGAGAATTCCGAAATCGAAATAACAAAACGAGAAATAAAACGGGCAGTTTAACCACCGCGACACTCGTGTGAATAATCTCGCGACTGCAACGCCGCCGCTCGAGTTCGTATTAATATGTTTTTCAATTATTATTAGCCATTTTTCGCGCAGCAGCGGAGAGGTTTTTCGATCAGTTCTACACAATGGGGCGTTCGTTCCAAAACTATAATCGAAAATACACCGCCACCACCGCCGCCGACAAACCGAATATCAAAGCCGATGTAAGACACACCGGCGTCGGTCGAACGGAAGATTGACAGTTCAATTCGACCGTTATAAATGAAGTGTTGCGCGATTATATTTAATGTCGTTCGTCAAGATAATATTGGCGTGATGTTCGAGTTTAAGAACAGGGGGATTGCGTTTGTCAGAACGATTTCTTCTTCTCGTCGCGCAGCTAAGTAAAATGGGCAGTGTTGAGCCGAAGATAACAAACAAAATCTCTTTTTTACATTTTCAAAATTTTCTTGTTCCAATATTATATCGTCATATTATACGTTTAAATTTTCATAAAGTTTGGATTGAAAAAAGATAGTTTTTTTTTTTTTTTTGGGTAGTTCATCCCAAATTTTGAGAAAACAATTGAGAATTTCGAAAAATTACGTCCATAAAATACTGTCTGGCGGAATATCCGGTTTCGAAAAGTTGCTGGTTGCAAAAACACTTGCACAAATACACGAAAACGTGTACACAAAGACAAAAAAAAAAAAAAAGAACGAAAGAATAAACATCATTGTAAAACCATTAGCTTTTTCATTTTTTTTTTTAGAATTCAAAATAACAATAGAAAAAAAAAATTTTGAATAAATTCTTCCGGTTTATTAATAGTATGAATTTAAATCAAACTTATTTTTATTGTCATTGATTTTTCGTGAATATATTCGTGATAAGTAAATAATGAAAAAAAAAATGCAAATACCTATTTGAAACTCATCAATCTCAAATAATTTCATATTTCGGTTCATATAGGTATAGAACATTTTTATGTGAACGTTTTTTTTTTTTTTTTTTTTCTGTCAGTCATTTGTCATAGATATTATATTGTGCAATGATTTCCAAAACGAATGTTTGTTTTATGAAAATATTATTTTAAATGAATTTCGTTTTTTTTTTTTTTTTTTTTTTTTTTTTTTTTTTTTTTTGT
>JAIPRM010002056.1:0-26104 GCA_025469315.1 Stegophylla sp. TES_Ste_2020 | reverse complement strand
CTTTGTTCAGAATCGTTTTACTGAAGAAATGATTTATCGTTTCTTTAAAATTTAATACGCCTGTCAAGAGAATACCACCCGTCGTGCGAAGTACACCCATCGTGCGAAGTATGTCCGGCTTTTTTTTATTGAAATAAAGTTTACAGATTAATTACCCAATTAAACACAGACTAAAGTTACAATAATATTATTATGTGTTGATGAAACATGAATAAACGATTGTAATTAATGTAGGTAATTAATTTCAAAGTACCGACCTATAACTAGCCAAATGCCGAATCTTATCCACGTCTTGAAATTTAGTTCCATCATTAGGTACATATTGAGAACTATGCTTAGACAGGGTACGAAAGGAACAAAAGGTACCTAGAAAAAAAAAACAAATTAATAAATAATGTTAAGTGTCCGATGTATTGTCATTTGTCCGGTGTTAAAACAAGAATAATATTAAATATACATATGTATATAATGTACAATATATTATGATCCATATAATGAGCTACGCCATTAAGTACCTACGTAGGTATAGAACAGCGTCATCACATACGTTCTTGCTTTACATTACAACGTCACGTTGTGACGTCAAAGACCTGTCCGATAACATACGATAAACACACATACGTTCATAGTGCCGGATTAGATTTTTTACCATGAGCGAAGTATGGAATTATCACCCTTTTATACTTCGTGGCACCTAACAACCACTTTTTCAAATTTCTGTATCCATTTTTAAGTAAAAATGATGGAATTAGCGCCTCGTGTCGGGTGTGCGAGTATTTATTGTTTTGATACCCTTCAGCAAAATCTCCAGAGACAAATATCCCGGTTGGCCCTCACCCCTTCCCAGATTTCCCGTACTGCACAACAATAGCGTTAAAGGTTTTAAAATGTACAAGTCGTGCATTCAGGAAGAGCAGACTACGTTCAAGCTTGACGTGGTCAGCAGCTATACAGAGTCCTTCTCACATAATGATTTTCATATAACTGTTAACACACAAAGATTTGATTTCGTTGTAATAATCTAACTGTTATGTTATTCATTAAAATCCATTTCCTCGAGCTGTATTGATTAAATGATATGGCCAACGTGCAACAGTTACAATTCACGGGCACGACCAAAGTACAATAATATTGTACTACTATTAGTTAAATATTTTGAACTATAGCAGGTACTAAATATTAAAAATCTGAGATATTACCTTAAACGATAGGTTCTCGATGGCCTGTGGCAGTCTGCTCAACATGAACATGGTGATCAACAAGACCGCAAGTGACGCACAAATGATGACACATAGTGCTATCCGATCGGAGCCTTGATAAGCATTCCAATTTACTACGCAAATGCAAAACACGCCCGCAGTTACAGCTGTAACATAATGCGTAAAAATTAAAAATACTTTTATCCACAGTCAGAAACGCATTTAATTAATTTACAATATAAACCACGCGTGAATTAAAATCGTAATAATTCATTTCCAATAAACGAATTGGCGAATTTAAATCAGATAAAATGGCGGATAGTCGATCTTTTGATAACGGTACATAATTCGTCACCCGATAATGAAAAGGTTCCATCTATTAATTTTTCAAAAAATCACTTTTTGATAGTTCAGATACAAAAATGAAAAGATTCCAAATAGAGAAAAAACAAAAATTATTTACTTTATTTAAATGAAATAGAACGTTTTCAAAGTGAATTATTGTTTGAGAGAGAAAATGTTCTGTTTAATGATACCTCTATATTTTGAAAATGAAAAGATACACTGTATATTATGATACAATAATTAGTATACAATAAAAATACCGATTCAATAATATTGAATATGTGATAACGTAAAATTCCGCGCATTTCAATATACGATCCATAGCTATAGATAGATTTATTAATCATGTAGCCATGATGCAATCCACGATTTAAAATACAGTCGCCAGTGCCCCATGGATTAAGCTATCAAATAAATGTCAAGTTTCATCTTCCGTTTCTTGTGTTGGTACCACTGATGTAGTCACTTTGAAAAAATTACTATGAAACGGTTCTATCTCAAAACACTAGAAATAGGTTCTATCTGTACAGTGACTACTAGTATGAAACTACTAAATTTACTTTGACACTTTAATTTTAATTATTAATAAAAAAAATCAATGGTTTGACCTGTGATCATCGAATTGTATTTAAATTAAAGAGAACAACATCTTCTATCATTCTATCAAATTTAAAATTAAATAATAGCATTAGGTATCGAATTGATAAATTTTTTCAATCTTAAAAAGCTTCTCCTGAACATTATCAAATCGGTGACCAAGAACCTTTTCATTCTCAGCTGACGAAATGTGTAACATGACTTACAAAATATCAGTATCAGCAATCGCGACACGTATTGAGTATACGGATTGGTCGTTTTCTTGTTAGGCGAATCGAACCATTTGGTAATCGTGTGTATTTCAGAAGTATTCTCCACATCTCGGACGTATAAATTGTTATTTCTATATCTGAAAAAATCAACGCGTTACATGAGACCAAACGAAAATTAACGCGTCATTGCCCCACCTATAAGCAAATAATTTACCCACAAACACGCTCATTAATGTTCAATGAACAATTTACGCTATCATAGGTACAGTTACTAAACCATTCATCAAATACAGCGAGTCTTTTATTATTATTCATACGAAACTGCATAATCAACAGCAATAGGTATGCAAATAAAACCCTCGAAGATCGAGCGTCAATATTTTAGTCAAATTTACCAACATGCATTTTTTATTGAAAATACTAATCGAGTTAAATTTACTGATATGATCAATTTATTTACAGTTAAAATCAATTTTTTTTTTATTCACAAAAATTCATTTTATTTTAAAAAATATTATTTTTTATGGGATTTGTTAAAAATAAATATTGCACCTTTTTTTTTAATAAATCACCCAAAATTTGACAAAAAAGACTCGAAAACCATCATTTTTTTATACAACCTTTATGAAAATTTAAACATTGATAGACAATAATATAAGAAACATTTTGGCGCAAGAACATTTGCAAATGTGAAAAAAAAGTTTGGAAATTTTTCCAACACTTTTTTTTCTTTAATTATTTTAGATTCTGAACCAAGTAAAGAAGCTAGTGTTTTTACAATGATGTTCATTTGTCTTTATTTTTTTATTTTTTTTTCTGTATACACTTTTTCGTATAGATCTACTTGTCCAAAAGTTTTGATCAGTAACTTTTTGAAACCATATTTGCTTCTAGATGATACTTTAGAGTGATCATTTTTTGAATTCCTTAATTCTTAAATTTTTTTTTTTTGGAAAAACTACCCAAAATTTTACAAAAAAGACTCGGAAACCATCATTTTTTGATCCGAACTTTATGAAAATTTAAACATAGATAGACAATAATACGAGAAACATTTTGGAGCAAGAAAATTTCGAAAATGTAAAAAAAAAAAATTGGGATATTTTTCTAACATTTTTTTTCTCATTTAATTTTTTCCACTTTATTAATTAGGTAAAAATAAAGTAAAGTGAAATAAAGTTCAGACAAAAAATCCAGGAATACTCTGCACCAAGGATATTCTTCACTCTTCGGGTGATCTCATCAGATATTTTAGATGATTGTGTTGAAAATGACGACTTTTATTATTCTTTACATTATTAACTTTTTTCACTCAGAATAGTTTTATTCATTCATTTCTTTAAAATTCTACACACCCACCAAGAGTTTCTAACCCGAAGAGTGAAGAATTTCCGTGGTGCGAAGTATATCCCGCTTTTTTGTCTGTAATTTTTTTAAATAAATTATTTAAACTAATACTTTTAAATTTCATATTTAAAATTTTTATAATATAAGGTTCACTTCTTTATAATTCTACTAAGTTTATGTAAAACTAAAACATAATAAAATCCCGGCTTTGAAAAATATTGGTTTCTTCGTTGTTATCAATAATATTTTATAAAAAGTAATTATAATATAGTTTCACTATTTTAACGTAAGGTGAATATTATTTTGATAGTTATTTATAAAGTTTAATTTTAATTTTATCAATAAGTTTACCGAACCGCCGCGCCGGTGTATGTCTTGTCTGATAAAATAATTAAGCAGGTGCTTATTAACTATTTTAATTTGCTTATCAGTTTTATGTATGTATATTACATGACGTAATATCAAATAAATATAATTTTAATACGTACATATTATATCAATGTTTACATGAGTAATGTCTACGTTTTTAATCGGATAAAAAATCATTCAAATTAATAATGATTTTACGGTTGGGGCCTGATTTTGAATGCTTTACGTTATAAATATGGGATTTTCACATATTTTCGGAAGCAAAACGCGAGAATGGATGTGAAGTGAAAAAAGTTATGATACGAACCTGAGTATAAGTACACAGACGCTTACGATCATGTACGACTGGAGTGTGCCGATGGACGCCATGTCAACAAGCTGTTCGAGATTGAATACGGTGGACAGCAACCCTATAAAATACAGATGTGAATTTATACGTGTGCGTGAAAGCTTATAAAATATAATCTATGATATTTCGGCCTGAGTTTCAGCCAAACGAAGGACAAACGGAAGCAGCAATGTTGTTTGTCGCAAGTAACAATAATTAGTTGGTTTATTTAAAACCGTATTAAGCCCCCAAGGTAATAATAATATAAATAACGGAATAATTTTATTTGTGCATACAAAAGTAATCAAGTGTAATCAAATACGTTTAGTGTAATTAGGTTTGGTTATAGAGTCTAGTCGTTTATCCACATCAACATATTATTTTCTTCGTTTTATGAGTAAACTTTTCCAGCTTCTAAGTATAGTAAAAACTATTCTGGCCACTCTATATTTTCCTCAAACATGTTATGAAATTCCAGATTGACTGATGAGTAACCCCCATTTGAAATTTAAGCCACCTGTTTGCTATTTCAGTGTTATTATTCTTTATTTGTACTGGGAACTCATTTGTGTTTTTAAAGAAAAACGTGAATTTTGTCATAATTGTCTATAAACTCTACCATGAAAGTATAGTTTTCTTCGATGGAGTTGATGAGTCGACCAACTGTACAATTTCTTTTGATAATTCATTAAATGAATGTCCACGCATTTTTCGAAATCATTAATTTTTAGTAATGCTAAAGCTAAAATCAATTTTGCATAATGAAATTAATGAAAAAATTAATTAAAAAATTAATGCGCAATGAAATTTACATAATTTCGTATAATGAAAATTTTGAAGAATCGTTATACTGCGATAATAAGTCTCATGGGCGTTCTCACGGGGGGGGATATGGGGGATAGATCCCCTCCCAAGATGAATCTTATATATTCTGAGCAAAGCGAAAAACCTTATAATTTTACAATGATGTTTCTTTTTTCTTTTCTTTTTCTCTTTCTGTAAACACTTGTTCGTATAGAAATACTTGTCCAAAAATTTCGATCAGTAACTCTATAGACCTGAAATCATACTCAAATGGTACTTTAACTTTATAGAGGTGATTTTTAAAATTTCTCAATACTTTTTTCCAAAATTGTGGAAAATCTGTCCAAAAAATGGCAAAATATGCAATTACCGAAATTTTTGTGAAATTGAAAATTGCTTTTTAACATAACTTCAAAAATAATGCAGCAAGTAACTTAAAACCTTCACCAACCATAAAAATGGTCACAAAAATTTTCCTCTATTTATCGTGTCTATTGACCTTGAAGATGTACTTGATTCAACTGATAAAAATTCAGAAAAATCGATAGTTTAATTTGGATTTGTCATTGTCATTATAAAATGTTTACAATTTAATAAAAATTACAATAAATATGACTTGATGATTTATAATTATTATATTAATATTCAATATTATAATATTAGAGTTGAGCGGTGAAATCACTGTTGCTTATTTTCTAAAAAAAATGTTCATCCCCCTCCATTGAAATATTCTGAGAACGCCACTGAATTAAGTCTAACTCACATATGTGTCATGCGTGACCAAAAATTCTTAGTCAAATGAAATAAACAACCGTAAATTTAATTTAATAATAAATTCTTTCTAAATATTTTGATTACAGTTTGTTCAAAGTCGCAAGCGATCAATATTATAAGTTTTGACCTAGGTCCATATTAACTTCAAATAATCGTTCGCTGGTTTTTAATTCAGATCTATGAACGTAGCTTGGAATGTTTTGTGCTCGTTAATATATTGTTGCTACGTAAAAAGGGGTCTACGGTGCTCGTTCGCGTTTTGCCGCATGACGCATGGACTCACCCGCGCTAATGCCGCAAATAATCGCCGCCGTGAATGGCGTCTTGGTTTTTTCGTTGATTTTCGACAGGAAACCGAACAGCAGACCGTCGCTGGACATGGCGTACAAAATCCGAGGTATCGGGAATATGCATCCGATCAAGCTGCGGACATTCGATAATTTCGTTCAGAGCGTTACCGGTTGTTATTTACCGTGCGAATACTGCATAATAATTTATAATAATTGTAATATTATACGAGTATCGAGAGCTTTTTCTAGCAGCGACCTTACGTGGTAAACAGAGCGAACACCGCACCGCCGGTGACCAAGTATTTGAGCACGGGCATTCCCAGGCTCTCGTAGATGACCGGCAACGGAGCATTCGCGTCCTGAAACAACAAACGTTCGGTTTTATAAGTAGAAATTTTACAACATAGCGCAAGATCGATAAATGTAAGAACGATGTCAGCATGAAAAAAATAATAATAATAATAATTAATTAGAAATGCAGAACTTATACGTATTAATGCAGCGATTCCTAAATTCTTTTCATTTAAGCTTCCGTAAAAATGGTAATTTTTCTCACGCCTCCCACGGATAACACAAAACGAATTAAATTCAACAACAGCTACTCAGTATTTTGACATTTTTGTGCTTAAATTTTAACGTTTGTTTGGTCAAAGAAACGGTTTCAACTGACCTATAATATTTTAATTTTATAGAATACGCAATATTAAATAATATGCTCATAGGCCAAATTAGAGGGAGCTGGAAGGACTAAGTCCCCTCAAAACTACTCAAAGCCCCCTCCCCCGAATTTTTGAGAATTACACAAGGTTAATGCTTTTTGGGGGGTTAAATCAATCAAATAAACATATTAGCCTCCCCAAAAAATATTTTCCAAGTTGATTTCTACAAACATTCAATATTAGATTCAAAATTCAAAATTAGATCAAGTCTAATGAATGTGCTCGTCTTCCATACACTGAAGTCCCAAAACTAGGGTATAACTTGTAATTACCGCTCCATGCATATAATTTTTCTCGTCTAGTTTGAACCGCTGCATTAATGCGTTCGAGTTGAGATATAATTGAAATTATTATGTCATATTGAATAGTTGAAATAAAATACACATTTCGTTGTGGTACGTAAGTTTTACGTGCCCGACGTGTTTTCGCCATATTTTTGGTTAGACACGGTCAGATACGACAAAACTAGCGCTGACATCTGCTTAATCTTTAGATAGTTGCATCCTACCAGGGTGTAGTACGGAGCCATTAGGGTCAACACCGAAGCCACGCTCGAGTAAGCCAACGTGACGAAGAACAGCGTCAATACGATAGCCAGCGGAATGGTCCGTTTCGGGTTTTTCGTCTCTTCGCCTGTTTTCCGACAAAGATGTGTTGCGTTACTCCAATGTGTCACATTGGAAAATTATTATAATTTGTTTGTGCTAGCGAACGGTAGAATTTTATTTGATTAAACGGGTAAAAATAAATAGCATACCGGTCGAAGCGATCGAATCGAAACCGATGAAACCGTAAAAACATCGAGCGGCTCCTGCGACCATTCCGGTCCAACCGAACGGCAGGAACCCGCCCTCGCCGGCTCCGATCACGTCGATGTCGGTTTTTGGAATGAACCAGTTGGACAAATTCGCTAAATTCGATAAAACGATTGAATGCAATTATTGTTTGCAATGTGTATTCATTCCACAACAGCACAAAAATGGTGTAATATGATTGCGCGTCCGCACTATTGTATTGATAAAACGTGAACGTGTGAAGCAGTGTTGAATTCGGGTTAGGTGGAGAATGCTTCACTGGAATTTTATTTGCTACCCCTTCCCCCGACAAATAGAATTGTCAATAAAACCTATTTTTTACATGCCCAATATTTATTATATTTTACATTGAAAATGTTTGCTAGAACTTATTTAATCGTGTTCAATAAAAGAAAATTAATTTGTATTAATGTTTGTTTTTCAATGTTTATCGAAGAGGCAATCGATTTGTTTTCAAAAAACATCGTCACATCAGATTTATTTAAAAATAGTAATAACAATGTGTCTAATTTATATAAAACAAAATATATTTTAAAATAAATTATTTATGTAATATGTTATGAATCAAATTTTAAATGTTACATTTCCTAAAATAATTGCAATAAAGATTAATAATAATATAATTTATAATACTAAAATATAAAACCAATGAAAAAAGTGACCCCCTCCCTCCATAAAAATATTTTCTGGATTATTCAACACTGGTGTAATGTGGCCATATCAATCTCTATTTAGCTTAAATTCAATATATTAAATAAATACTTGTCTTTTTTTATCACTAATTCATCAATTCGTTATACGAACGCGTTTAAAATTACATTATGGTAATAATAGTTTACTCCTTTTAATAGTTTACCCCTTGGGAGTTTTTAGGGTCACTAATACATTAAATATCTAAGGTTTTTTTGTTACTATCATCATGATAATCATAATTGAGCACTATAATTAACCAAAATTTTGGATTGCTGATCAAGTATTTATTATTTTAATTTTAATATATTAATAATTGTTATTATTTGTCGCTACTTTTTAATGCTATTATAATACAAGAGTAGCTTAAAATATTAGTGACATTATAAGGTCACGGTCTTAAGAAGTTTGAGAACTGTTGTACTAAACAATAGTGTGGACATACACTTCACTTATAGAACTATGGCGGGATTAACGTGGGATTAACGCAAAATTTCAAATTAGAATTTAAACATTTAGTACATACCGAAATAAATTCCACTGATGATGACTACGCACACGGTCAATAAGTTTAACGAAGTAAATAGATTATTGAGCGATGACGACTTTCGAACTCCCCAAGCTACAACCACTATAAATTTACAAAATAACATTTTACGTAACAGTTTTATAAAAAATAAACAAACTATTTATTCATAATAAAATGATTAAAATTGACTTTCACCATGTCACGACACTAGTCATACAAAATTTGTAGTATGATTGTTTTATCGTTTTTTTATCGGCTGAGACCGATTTAAATACATCGTCTACTTGTAACGTAACTTTCTCATCGCATTAAGTACGTATAATTTTGTTATACTATACAGCTACTCCTTTTACGACAGATGTATTTAATTTATAATAATATATCTAACATACTCAAAACCAAACAAATCCACCCTTGATCGGCTGAAGAATAGGAAGCCCTGCATGATATTTTTATATTATAACGCTAAGTAATAATCATAATGATATTATTTTTATTTATTACTAAACATTATTATCATTTAAAGATAATAATAATGTAAATTATTCACTTGTGTTTTAACCTGTAAAGGCGCGTCCACAGTAGCCTAGAATACGGAAAGCTTTTTAACAAAGTGTTCGACAAACTCATTGACAAACTGTTCGCCAAACAACCGAAATCGTTTGTATGTGTCTGTGTGTTTGTATGTTCACGGATCCATGTTTACAAGTTTTCACAAATTTTCTGTTAACTGTTTCCATATTGGTTTAATGTTCCGTCAGTTGCTGAGCAGGCACAGAAGCTAATCGTGTCGCTTCAAATAGCTGCCATAGTTTATTTTTATATACATCATGTAAAAGAGTAGAAGACGAAGACGATGGTAAACTCAACTGTATAATTTTCGATCAGTATATGGAGGGAATTCATTATTAAATATTTCAAGGATATAAGAAATAAATGGTCAATTTCAAAATTGTATGAGAATTTTGTCAAGTAATTATAACCAATAATATTAAGGAATTGAAGAATACAATCTCCGAAATAATAAAAAATTTAACAGCAGTAATGTAAAAAATTATGTGTGGCGAAATCTAAAACGCAGGGTTAGTAAAAATGAAGGCGGGCGTTTTAAAGAAATATTGCAATTAATATTAGAAATATTGAAGGAATATTTCAGCAATATATTTCTACCATTGATTTTTGAATGAGATCGCCGCACCAGTTTGTTCAATAAAATATTACAAATTATAAGTTCACAAATTTACTACGCAAGTGTGGACGCGCCTTAAGAATAATCTAAGCTCTTTTTATTGTCATTAGAAAAATATATAATTTTTTATTAAATAGAGCTAAAACAAATCTACGTCAGAAAAACTCAAAAAAAAAAAAAAAAAAAAACTTAGAATTAACTTAAAAACAACTAAAACCCTACTGTATTAGGACTAAGTCAGAACATTTTTCTAAAAAAAACACTAAAAATTGCCTTTTCATTAATTTGATACACGACATGAGGGCGTGTTCAATTTTACTTAAATTTCAATGTCTGAAAAAACTATTATGATATTATTTTAATTACACGCAATTAACATGATGAACACAAAAGATGCAACGTCTGGATATTCACCCAAATACTCCACATCTATTGGAAAATGTGTTTTCATGTAGTTTTTTTGAGGGTCTCCTAGTAGTGAATCTAAATAGTTACTCATTGCTTTCGCTACAGCAGCAGTACCTAAAAAAAAATCGATAAAAATTTCAGTACCATACGTGAGCCATTGAGTTTTTACAACTAGTAAGACAGACAAATAATTTAACGACTTACCTATTGTATGTTCCAATAACAAATTCCAACCAATAACGAATGCGATGAATTCCCCAACAGCAACATAACTGTAAATATATGCGGATCCAGCTTTTGGTACTCTGCCGGCGAATTCAGCGTAACAAACGCCTAGAAATCAAAATACGACAGAACGATCGTGAAGCTCATATAAAACACTTGCATACTCTACGTTCCCACAAAAACCCAATGATGCTGCAAACTACGCCGAATTTATGTCCACGGATTAGTAGTATGCGACACTACATCATCGCTAATCAACTTCGCGTGTTATCACTAATAATAATCCTATCGTACTCTGTAAAATACTGTTTAAGTTTCAATGCGTTTTTAAAACCATTCGATAATACAATAGAATTTGAATAATACTCTAATAAAAAAAACAAAAGTTAATTTAAAACAATTTCTTAAAAACATAACTAGATACATACCAAACACGCTGTTTGAAATGTGTGGGAAAGTTTAAAGTGAAGAAACAAAAAAGTCAATTAACAAAATATTAAGAGGTTGCATTAGTAAAAATAAAAAATTGAGGGTCTCGATTTAAAAAACACTAAAAATCCTAGTGGGAACGTATTATTATAATGTAAATCTAGTCGTACGTAATCTGTAAAAGCGCGGAAGACGACACAAAAACCAAAGCTGTATAATAATTATTGTGATACGGTTTCAATATAAATTGAATGAGGTGTGAAACCGACCTGAAAACGAAGACACGGTCGCCGCCACAATGAAAGACAGTACCACCGCGGGACCGGCTACCGATTTGGCCACCGTTCCGGCCAACACGTACACGCCACATCCCAACGTGGAACCTGTGCCCAAGGCGGTCAAATCGTAAACGTTTAATACTCGTCGGAATTTGTCTTTTTCCACACCCGCGTTCCCGTCTTCCGCGTACGTCTTTTTCCTGCTCAGTATGCGGTACAGATTATCTCTCTAAAACAATACATCATCTACGAGTATAATCATATTGAAAAATAACGTCATCAATACAAAAATAAAAGTCTTTATGTCAATCAAATTATTTGTCAATGTGAACGTGTTTCATTTATAATTTAAATTGTGGTTATTAACTTATCATGATTAAAGCTAATCATAAAGGCTGAAATAATTCCCCCCTCCAGGTAACTGTACCAATAATCAGGATTATTCATTAAGCATGTTTACCCCTTTTTTTGGCCGTAAAAATGCGAAAATTTGGATTTTTTTTTCATTTTCAATGTTCAAGTTACTATAAAATCTAAAATTTCCATAAATGTTTTTCTTCGTGTAATTTTAAGAATGTAGTATGGTGATACAAATGGTTTTTTCAAATGTCAATCTCTTTTTTTTACTACGAAATTTCATTCAGGTTATTTTTCTGTGAATTTTGAAAAATTAAAATTTGTAAAATTTGAACTAGTATTTATTAAATTATTCATATTTTAATATTAAAAAACTAATAAATATTATATCCTTAATACTTAAATAAGAATAGCTCAAAAACTACTAGTTCAAATTTTGATATTACCACATCAAAATTCGCAGAAAAATGACTTCAAGTAAATTCCATATTTATGTAATAGAGTGTTGCTATATGAAAAAAAAAGTTTGTATCACCACAGGACATCCTTAAAGTAACATGAAAAATAAAAGTTATTAACAATATAGTTTTTATAGTTAGTTTAACATTCCGAAAAGAAATCTCAATTTTTGCATTTTTAAAGCCAAAAAAGAGGTTAACATGCTTAATTAATCACCCTGTAAAACCGTTTAGGAGGAGCCCGGACTCTTCGGGCCTCTCCTAAACCTCCTTATGCCACTGTGCATAGTACATATATTTACAAGAGGTTTGACACCAATGAGCTATACCAATGAAAATATATGCTCTAAGAAATGGTATCTATATAGGTTATGATTGAAAGAGTACGACCATAGACAAGATAATTTAATTTTACATTCAATGATAATTAATTATTCTATAGTAGCATCGTAATTATGATGCAATACATCTTGTTATTGCATCAAATATTTTTCGATGAATTCTGATAAACATAAAAGTGCTGTAATAAATATTAATTTTTGTAAATATGTAACATTAAAATGGTATGAAAATAAAAGGTTTGTGCATTCCTTTACAAAATAATAAAGAGAAGTACCTACGCAAATTTTTTCTCGATAAAGAAAATAAACTCTACCCATGTCTCACATCCTCAGTTCGAACCCAACAGACATTTCAACAATCTAATTTTCAATGCTTTTAAAAATTTATTCATTGTGCCAACTTTTAAGATAATTCAACCTTGGGTAAAAAAAAAAGTAAGAAATCTTTTGGTAAAATTAAATATTAAACAGATAAATGATTAGCTATGGTATAATATTTTTATTGAAAAAAAAAACTTTATTTGACGTGAAAAAAATTAGATTCATAAAAATTTTAATTTTAAATCCTAACACTCAGACTAAAACTAAAACTTCAAGATTGTTAGACATATGTACATGGATATCAGGGTATGTTTGTACATAAAACATTTTCAGCTCATAATATCAAGAATTTAAAATTTGTATAAGACAAATATTGACAAAAAATGAGATACTTCCGAAATTCTAAATTTATTCCAAATTTGGTTTGATTTTATTTAAAATATATCAGTTTGTACCTATAACTATATTGTTGATTATATTTCAAAATTTGAAGTTACTGACACTATTAGTTTTGGAGTTACGACTATATTACCTAAAATCAATTTCATGAAAATCTAGTACACGGCATTTTTATTGTTTTCACTCAATATTTCGGTAATTTTTCCTTACGTTTAGATACGAACGAAATTCTCCACAAAAAAATTCAACTTCATTATAAAACCACTAGGTAGCTTCTTCACTCCCCTTAGAATTTAAAACAATGCATTTCTATATTTGTTTCTGTGATCTTTTGAACTTTCGTACTATTTGCAATAAAACTAGTAGCTATTATTACAACGACATGTAAAAAATCCAGACATACTTTACACCATGGGTATTCTTCACTCCTCGGGGGGAATAATCTTGGTGTGTGTATTGCATTTAAAAAAAAAACAATATATCATTTATTCAATAAAACAATTCTGAGCATAGTTTCAGTTTATTCAAGACAGTTTTTACCTAAAAATTAAAATTTTTGTTATTATAAAACAAAAATAATTATTTTTTACTCAACTAGTTTTATATTCCACTATTAACTGAGAAACGGTAAAAAATGTTTGATGAGAAAAAATGTTTGAAGAAAAAATATCACATTTTAAAACATTTTTTACGCCAAAACATTACTCATACTATTGTCTACCTATATTTAAATTTGTATAAAAGTTTTGATAAAAAAAAAAGTTTACAGGCGTTTTCGTCAAATTTTGGCTACTTTTCCCCAAATTTCGGAAAAACTATTGAGAATTTCAAAAAATGACCTTTCTAAAGTATCATCTAGATGTAAATTCTAATTGAAAAAAAAATGTTGGTCCAGACTTTTGGACAAGTATTTCTACACGAAATTGTCAATTACAGCCTAAAAAGTATTTTTAAAATGTACATAATATTTTAATTTGTCTTATCCTGGCATAAAATAAATAAAATTATAAAACATACGAAAACAATTATCACCTTTTCAAGTTAGTCACATTGTTGTAACTATGAGGTATTAATAAATTAAAAATATACGTATACCTATGTATATATATATAACATATATTTACATGAAATATGTAGGTACATGATGATATAATTGTTATTAGTATTCGTTGACATAGGGAATAGGAATAAATCATTATTTTCATTATTTTCATTATTTTAATTATTTTCTTTATTATTACATAATATAGTGTCTAAATTATTACGTGCAGTCAATATTACTTACACAAATTACTGTCCTATCTTTTAAAATTTTATATAGGTAAACTATTTATTAAACGTCTCAAGAAAGATTTAAATAATATATATATATATATATTGTACAACGTGAATAGTATCCATTAAGTATTTATAAACAATTTATGTTAACTCGAAAATGTTATAATAATAATTCTGATTTTATGACACTGATTTCGTACATATTATAATAAAGACTACATTTATAATTAAGTACCTCAAGTACTTATTTTACTATATTACCATAAACAAACACAGGTAATTTTCATGATAGAATTATCGTTTTTGTGACCCAAAAGCAAATAAATATGCACAAATGTTTAAATATAATTTATATTATTAGGTGTATAGTATTTATATAATATATAAATATATATTTATGTATATTTATTTGCTTCTGGATCACACAAACGATAATTCTATCCTAAAAATGAATTATGTCTATTTTTATATATATAAAAAATAATATTACCTACTATTAAAAATTTTGAAATATACACGAAATATTAATTACTACAGAAAATTATGCTTTAATTGTTTAATTTATACTAATTAATTTTAAAAAAAAAAGTCAGTTAGCAATTTAACGTTTAAATTGAATCTAAAATATATACCTTTTTAGGTACATCGGTTTTTATAATATAGTACTTTATTATAACCAGGCGCGTACTGGCTCACCGGGATACTAGGAAAATTCCAGTAGGCCCTCAAAAATTTATAAAATCTGGGCTCCCTTCAAAATAGTTTTGTATTTCAATTAAATTCAGAAATGTTATTATTGTTGACAATTTTAACTAATAACTATTAGGTTATTTATAGATGGGGGAGGTGGTGCTGTACCTTCTAGTGGTCTCCCCTGTGAGTAGTGTATTTCAAAATTAACAACGCGAGTAGTTATAGTCAATAGAGTATAATTATTATAGTAAGAACAAAAAACTAACATGCAAAATTATGCACGTCCCAACTTGGTTCTTATTTAGATTTTAGACTTTTACCATTATCAGGTAACATAATTGACCATTCTTATAAAAAAATTCAAACACTACACTTTTTGTAGGTAAGCCACAAAATTTTAACTTAAAAAATGGACATACTTCGTACCTTGGGTATTCTTCGCACAAGAGAAAAGTAAAAAAGAAAAATTTTGGTGAAAAATAAAGTGCTAAAAAAAATTTACAAACATTTTCTTTACAATTTTTAAAAAATTTTTTTATTGTCAACATATTTTCATATCACTATCTATCTATATTTAAATTTTCATTAAGTATGGATAAAAAAAAAAATAATTTCCGAGCCTTTTTGTCAAATTTTAGAAAATCTTTCTTATTTTTTAAGAAAACTATAGTGAATTTCAAAAAATGAGCTATTAAGAGTATCATCTAGAGACAAATTGTGATTCAAAAAGTTTCTGGTTGAAACTTTTTGATAAGTATTTCTATAGGTAGACGTGTCCACATCAAAAAAAAATAGTAAAAAATAAAAAATAAATATAACAGTAAAAACACTAGCTATTTTGCTCCACTCGGAGTCCAAAATCAGAATATACTTCACACCGTGAGAATTCTTCACTCATCGGGTGGAATGCTTAATAAAACGGTTATGCATGAAGCTTCAGTTTATTCAAGACAATTTTACTTAAAAATTATAAAGATTGT
This sequence comes from Stegophylla sp. TES_Ste_2020, assembly GCA_025469315.1. Taxonomy (NCBI): domain Eukaryota; kingdom Metazoa; phylum Arthropoda; class Insecta; order Hemiptera; family Aphididae; genus Stegophylla; species Stegophylla sp. TES_Ste_2020. The sequence goes on along the minus strand of JAIPRM010002056.1, from coordinate 9,730 downwards.
TATTAATATAATAATAATTTATTTTTTACTCAGCCATTTTCATATTCCACTTATAATTGAAAAAAAGGCCAAAAAAATTTTAGATAAAAAGTATTTTAAAATATTTTTTTTTCATATTAAAAACTGTCTTTATTAAAAACATTACCCGTGTTATGGTCTGTCTTTATTTAAATTTTCATACAATTTGGATAAAAAAAAAGTTTCAAACGCGTTTTCGTTAAAGTTTGGAAAATTTTTCTCAAATTTTGGAAAAAAAATTGAGAATTTCGAAAAAACCTCTGATGAGTACCATCTAGAGGAAAATTCTGATTCAAAAAGTTGGTGGTTGAAACTTTTGGACATGTATTTCTATACGATAAAGTGTTTACAGAAAAAAATATATAGCAATGTAAAACCCTAGTTTCTTCGCTCCACTCAGAATCTGAAACTAGCAATACCATATTTTTATGCTTTTATCAAACAAAGCAAAGTAATTACAAAGAAATACAACAAATTCTGATACTTGTGCAGATTAATCGATTTGTGATTATATTTCTGTCTTTTGAAGAACTATGTTCGTCTTATAAACGACTGCATAATATGCATATCATTATTATAGCTTACAATTTATTATCATATTTATCGAATCAAACAAAACGTGAGTTTATTTTAGATTATGAGTGAAACGAAAAAGCTATTGTTCTTACTGTATTTTACTATATTTTTTTTTTTATGTAAATACTTTTTCGCATGGTCAAACTTATCCAAAAGTTTCGACCTACAATATTTAGTCACGAAATCCGAATTTAGATTGTATTTTAAAAAAGTTATTATTCGTCATTTTCAATAATTTCTCAAATTTTGAATTTTTGAAAAAACTACCCGAAATTTGACAAAAACAAATATTAACTTTTTTTTTTTTTTTAATCCAAACTTTATGAAAAATTTCTTACCGATAATAATACGAATATAATATTATTATACTTACGGACCACGAGCCGTTCATTTTTCTTTTCCAAAGCGATCGCAACCCAATATGTACGTGAATTGTACGTAAACGAGCACGATCGATCAACTACTATACCGTACACGTACGTCTACCTACGTCTTGTAGGATGTATGCACATAAAAATCCGCGCGATGAAACCGAAATCCGATCGCGAAACGCGTTGTTAAGCGGCACAAAATCAACACTGCTTGAATTTTTTTTTTTTTTTATCATAACATTCCGCGCACGTGTTTACATTCGTACGTACAACGCCGGTAAAAATAATATTATCGTTGTTCCGTCGAGTTCATCGGTCCACGCACTGTGCTGCTCGTCAATCGGAAACCGCGGTTCGACTAAACACCAGCCGCCTTTATCTACTGATTTAAATACATCAGGTTATCATATGCTGCAGATCTTATGACGGCCGTCGTCGTCGTCATGATTGTGCTGTGCGTTCTATGTGTTGATTGCAGTGGCGTCGTCGTTTGGAAAAATTACTGGGGTAGCAAATTGTTCCAAAAAAAAAAAAAAATTTAAGAAACAAATAAATCGTTATCATATTTTTAATAGAGTAGAGATTTTAGAGATTAAATATATATTTTAATTTTAATAATGAATAAATAATTGTAAATGTAGCCTTCTTTTCGTTGGTGACACGTAAAATTATTTAATTACTTAAAGTTTGTCTATTTTTACATATTTTATATATAAATCACAAAAGTTTTTAGGGTAGTAAAATCATACCTTTTTCTACCTCGACAAAAACTTAGGGTAGCAGTAGCTACCCTTCGCTACCCCCTATTGACGCCTATAATTGATTGGGTCACTAAAAATTCACAACGTTAATATAATATTTTAATTTTGGACACTATCAACGTGAAAAAAATTTTAAAAATAATTAATGAAACTTCTTTTGTAAATTATATGATAAAAAAGCTTATAATTTATCATTCTGGACGTTGATTTTAAATAAATAAATGCACGAAGTATTTAGTAATTAGTTTCTTTTGGTTACGATAACTGAACAGATTAAGTGGGCACGGGAAGTCGGGTAGCTCCCCATTGAAATTATTTTCAAAAAGATCACGAGAAAAATAAGGCAATTATCTTGGATCGCCAACGTACAAAGATTGAGAACCGCTGTAAATGTATAATACGATAATCGACTAAAAGACGAGCGTATATGTATTGCGTTATTGATGACAGTCGTTCGTACCCCGGAACGAAGAAAAATCCTTGCAAATCGCCAGCCTTTGTTTATTTCATACCTTATGCTCAGGAGAGGGGGGTATCAAAAAATTTCGGGGCTCCGGGCCTGTACAGTGTATATGTATACAGTATATTTCTCCGGGTGGGCAGTCCCCTCCGGTCACCCCCCTGAAATAAACACTGATCGCCAGCTTGTGAAATATGTAATTATCAAACGCAAAGGTTCTCGATTTATTTTCCTGATGGTCACGTATTAGCAGAAACACTCGTCTATGCGTTCTCGAACGATTTGTATAACACGTTACACAATAGGTCAATTACGTAGTTTAGATTGCTTTAGATTATTACCGGTAATTATTACGCTATTTGTGTTAAAATTCATCGGAAAAACGTCACATCGTATAGTGACGATCAGTGTCTAAACACGATGACGTTTCCTATGTGACGAATGTTGATTCTACGCCGCGGCTTTGACGTGGTGAATCGATAAAAACAGAAAAAAAAACGCCGGACATATTTCGCACAATCGATATTCAGTGGCGTAATTTAGATAAGATTTTTTCGGTGTTGTAAAAAGTGAAAAAATTACAATGATAGAAAAAATTACCTGAAATTTGACAAAAAGACTCGAAAACCATAATTTTTTGATCCAAACTTTATGAAAATTTAAACATAGATAGACAATAAGAAACATTTTGACGCAAGAGAATTTTGAAAAAGTGAAAAAAAAAATGTTTTAGACATTTTTTTAACACTTTATTTCTCATTAAATTTTTTTCCCATTTCTTTATTTATTAGATAAAAAAAAGTAAAGTAAATTATAGACGAGAAAGCCGACATACATCACACCACGAATATTCTTCACTTTTTGGATCAGATACTCTTGGTGGGTCTGTTGAAAATGACATCTGATATTATTAACTTCCTTCAGAATAGTCTTATTAAAGAATTGATTTATCGTTTCTTTAAAATTCTACACACCCACCAAGAGAAGTTGATCTGAAGAGCGAAGAATATCCGTGGTGTCAAGTATGTCCGGCTTTTTATGTATGATTTTTTTAGTAATAATAAGTTTTTATACAATGTAACAACTTACAAATTTGAATTATTTTGGTGTTGCAGAACGATACTTTTGCAACACCTGAAAATTGTTTGATGTTGCAAATGCTGCACTTGCAACACCCCAATTACGCCTCTGTCGATATTCTTCGCATTCCTCGGGTGGGGACTTGGTGGATGTGTTAAATTTTAAAGAAACAAAAATTAATATTTCTTCAATAAAACGATTCTGTTAAATATTAAATAATTATTTTTCTTAAAAATTCTAAAGTTTATTATTATTACGTAAAAAATTTCTTTTTTACTCAGCCAGTTTTACATCCCACTATTAACTGATAACAGGGGAGAAATGTATGAGATAAAAAAATAATTAAAAAATAAAATTTTAAATATTAAAAATTTTCTTTCACCAAAATATTTTTCATATTATTGTCATTTATATTTAAATGTGTATAAAGTTTGATTGAAAAAAAAGTTTAAGAGGCGTTTTTGAACAAACCGCGGAAAAACTGTGAGAATTTCAAAAAATGACTTCTCAAAAGTACCATCTATAGCAGGGATCTTGTAACTTTCGGAAATCGGCTTTTACTTTTTAGCATTATATCTGCGGCTCTTTAGGTCAACAGGCTCTTTAGTATCAACACCTAATTTTATTTTCTTTATAAAATATAAAATTAGACAATTTTAATTACAATATAACTAACCATCGGAATAATTGTATCGGTCCCAATAATGACTTGAGGTCACGTATTGAGAATGTTGCCCACAGGCAAAAAAAAAAGGTTATTCACACAAATGAAACTCATTGAACATTATGAATTTATACATTTTTATCATATTTTGGATAGTTTACCCCAAATTTTAAGAAAACTATTGAGAATTTCAAAAAATAACCTCTTAAAAGTACCATCTAAATCTGATTCAAAAAGTTGTTGGTCAAAACTTTTGGACATGTATTTCCATGCAGAAAAGGGTTTACAGAAAAGAAAAACAAATGAACATCACTATAAAAACACTAGCTTCTTCGCTCCACTCAAAATCTAAAAAACACTCCTACCAGTCTAGCCTATGTGTATATACCAATATACCTAATAGATTAAATGCCGTATTTACAATATTTCTACATAATTTAATCATTGTATGTGTACCACCACTCACTTAAATATGTGTTGTGGCTGTCACACATGGAAATAGGGTTGATTGTATTACTGATGATTGTATTATTATCGAAGACCCATAATGTTGCTGTGCAATCAATAAGTTGCATACGCCGCGGAAAATTATATGCGCACGAAAATTGTATGATTCCAAACAGTTCTTAGTGCATTAGTATTATTGTTAAACAGAATAATTATTATAAGTCGTGAGGGCGCGATGTAGGCAACAGGTGAAATATACCCGTTATCCTTGAACACAAGCCTTAGCGCGCCTAACAGACACGATGAGAGAAAAGTAACCATGCGTGTCGCATAATTAATAATGGGTGTACAAATATGTAATAGTGGTATCATTATAAATATAATGTATAATGTTCCGCGCTTTGTGAATGTACTTCAGCAAGTGCAATATTTACCAGCGTATTTGCGATAAGTAATTTAACTTTTAAACCCCTAAATTTCATAACCTTCGAATTTGACTGTTAACAAAGTATTATTTTGAAGTTTAACAAGAATAATAGAAATATTAAAAATCTTTGTTGGTTTATAGTCGGTGTTATTCATGATCTTGATTGTGTGAAGACGAAGTACCCCAACTGTAGGTAAGTTATGAGAATAAACTGTTTTGTAAGAAAATTGAGAAGCCACGGGTCCCATAATTCATAAAGTTTACCGGGGATCACCTGATTGTAGCCCTGTTGTGAACTGTTTTCCTTTTCTTAATATTCAAATGGAGAATAGCGATCACCGATCTATGAAAAGCAAGTCTAAGAAATAAAGACAATTCTAGGAAAATAGCTAAAAATATATATAGATCATGAAATTTGTTTTGGTAAAACTTAATAAAAATGCTTACAAAATTATTTTTACGTAAAATAACACATTGCATTTTACGACATAGTGATACGTGGATTGTAAGTATATAGTACACATTTTTAATACGTATTTAGTGAAATAAAGCTCTCAGCATTTTTTTACAAAATAATTTTAAACAAAGTAACTTTAATCTCTTATTATATTACATCATGTTACATAATATATTTAATTTATTTATATTTTAAGATAAGTTTTCTATACTCATTTGGGTTTCATCATACTCTATGTACACAATATTGTTTGAATCTTGGTTGCATAACTCGGTAAATTATTTACTTTTTAAAGAGAAAAGTGGCTGTCCAATAATCTTTTGCACGATTTTAAGTTGATAAACTTCAACCTTCAAACGCATATAAAACAATGTATATAAATTTATAATGTGTACCTTACTGTAATATTTAATTCTGATACATTTTTACTAAGTATTTTTATTGAATTAATTCCCCAAGATTCATTTTTCTCGGACAATTTTTACTTAAGCCGCTTTCCCGTTACCATTACTTACCAATGTATGATGTAGAAATTTTCATGTGAAATTCAAAGCTCTATATTTCTCTTCACACCCGAGTATATTGAAGTTTTAAAAAACCAAAAAGTAACATACAAATCAACCATTAATAATTGAAAAAACAGTAGGTATTAATATTATTACTTAATTTATCAGTATTTTATCCAAAACTTTCTAAAACTGACTAAAATTTTATTTAAACTTAATTTTAATCATTCGTGCTGTGAGAACTGTCAAATAAAATATACAACAAATAGCCTCAAATTTTGAACTCGTACACAGACCGTAGTCATGTTATGGTGTTAATGTATATGTTTTAACAATGGTTTCCAATCTTTTTGGTTATGGGGCCCACCAATTTTGTATAAAAAATTTCTCTAACTCAATAAACAGGTAAAAAATTTAGCACATAAACACTAATATACAGTAGACACGTATACACATATGACAATAATATATACGTATATATATATGCACGTTAAATTTAATTAGGAGCATCTTTTATACAAGAATAATTAATGCTTCTTTACTCCACTCAGAATATACAATTAAATTTCATTCAGAAATACATTATACGGTATTTATGCTCAAAAACAAGAGGTAGAAAACCGGACATACTTCGCACGATGGGTATTGTTCACACGACAGGTATTGTTCGCACCTCAGGTGTGAAGCTCTTGGTGGGTGTATTTAATTGTAAAGAAACAATAAATCATTTCTTCAATAAAACGATTTTGAGCGAAAGCTTCAAATACTTATATAGTATATAATAATAATAATCGGCGATAAGGTTATTTTTAACAAAATGTTATTAAATAATGTTGGGTGTTCAATATTTGTGTGCGCGCGTGTCTATGAGGTAATAAATGTATTAATAAAAATGATAAATGCAATAAAAATCAATTTTTTTAAATTAATAAATCATCATTTAGTAATTAGTGTTATTGGCATTTTGGTATTTTTATGAAAATCCCTGGGTATTGAGCTATTTATAGAATTAACTTTTTTTCCAACTATTAAGTACATCGAATAAAATTCACTAAATTTTTTAAATATTCAGTTATAGTCCAATATTATTAATTAGTAAAAAAGTAATACATTTTTATTTTTATTTATAGTATTTAATATTTATTTATAGTAATTTTTCCAATTTCTTTTCTTTTTTTTTCAATAAGAACCTTGTAAAATTTTTAATTATTTGTGCGTGAAAAATTTTCTTACACCAAAATATTCGTAATGTAATTCTCCATCTATGTACCAAGTTTCATAAAGATCGGTTGAATCAATTAATTTTTTATATGCGTTTAAGTGTGTAATTTTATGTAAAAGTAATAAATTCTGTCAAAATGCTAACTTTTAACGGTTATAAAAAAAAAGTTGATTTACGATTTTCGAAATTTTTTTTGTACAGTTGGTTATACAAATAAGTATGTTTGTATTACATTTTCAGCTCTTAATATCCATACATTAAAATTTTATGAATTAAAAGCTTATAAAAAATGATAAATTTCCAATTTTTTCAAATTTCTATACTTGCCTCAAAAATGCTCAAATCTTTTTGAAATTTTTATGGAGTATGCGCGTGACTATTTTTAGTAGTAAGTGAAAGTGTCAAGTATCTATCTTTATTATTTGAGAAGTTATTACCAAATAACTAAAATTGATTTCATTATAATAATTATTTCGATATTTCCAGAATATTTGTCGGTACTTTTTCCCATTTTACTTCAATTAAAACCTTATAAAACTTTCAATTATTCGTCTGTAAAAAATTTTATTACACCAAAATATTCGCCTTATAAATTTTGATTTATGTGCCAAGTTTCGTGAAGATCGGTCAAACCAATTTTTTTTTTTTCCGTTGAAGTGGTAATTTTAAGTAAAACCATAAATTATAAATAGTATTTATAATCAATGGTAAAACTAACGAATTCCGTTAAAATGCTGAATTTAAACAGTAAACAGTTATGAAACAAAAACTTGACTAACGATTTTCGAGATTTTTTTCAGTACCGTTAGAAACACATATAAATATGTTTATATAAAATTTTCAGCTCTTAATATCCATATATTGAAATTTTATGAATTAAAACTTACAAAAATTGAGAAATTATAGGCCGCGGCTCATAGGTTAGGAACCGCTGCGTTATAATATCAAAATCCACGGTAATGTAACATCGGACTCGGCGGCCCTCGTTAAAAGTTTCATTATTTTTATTAATCGGCATTAAAAAAATTAGCATTCGTCGAACGTCCTGTCAGTTTCAATTTTTTATCTCTGTACAAGCAAAATTAACGAGTTCTCGGAAACGTATCTATCTCTTGAATAACGTTATCAAGAGTTATCAATATTACTTTCATCAAACGGCATAGCACGGTAATTTGAACGATTCCTGACTGTCTTGGGCATTTTAAGGTTAGCCAACACCATTGAGTTAAATTTTCCATTCTTTGAGGTGGAATATTTTCTTGAAATTTAAATGAGATTACCTTTCAAACCAAAAAATAATTTTCAAAATTGTTAAGCCACTGATAGAGAAATCGCTGAGCATATATATATATATATATATATAAATATATACAGTTGAACACAAAACCCCCTCTTTTTTGAAGTCAGTTAAAAACACAATTATTAGACATTCTTTTTTTCACATTCCTAACGAATATTTACAATACATCAAAATATAATTTAAATATAATACTGTATGAGCATAAGAGTTTTACACTCGAGCTCTGTAAATCAACTTGACTCAAGATATAATAACCGATAAGCACAATAAAAATAATAAAAAACTATAAAAGTTCATCTAAAACATAATATGATGTACACACTTATACTGACACGTCTAGCTACTATACTCGTCTACCTACTCATTGGAAAACGTATGCGATAATAACACTGCAATTGCAGCGTGCACTCGGCAAATAATGCACTTACGTAGTCGTGTTTATATGGTTAATTTATATAAGCGTGTATCAATAAAAACTCAGACCTTGATTGTGAATTTTCCTCCGATACTCGTAACAAAAAAATAAGTAAATAAATTTAAAGTCAAATTTTAATTTATTATTTAACTTGAATTTCAGTAAAGTTACGTCAATAAATTGAGCTCGTAAAGCTCGAAAAGACAAACAAATATGAAATTCAGAGATCAACAATACTATTACAATCTTAATATGACGCGCGTAAGGTGATGTACCCATGCCCTATATGGAAGGTCGTAACTGAAAACAAATTCAAAGAAAAAGCCCAAAAATTATTGATCTTTGTTTTTCTGCTTGTTAAATTTAATTATTTTTATCAGGTTGTTGTTTACAAACAAAAAACAAGTTATCAGTCATTTTCCACTTTTTAAACAAATACAGCTTTGTACCTATGGCTATATTATACAGCAACGTTTGCCTCTTTAGAGATAAATGATCGCAGATCCCTTATTACGATACAAATAAAAAAAATAACCGGACATACTTCACACGATGGGTGTTCTTCGCACGTCGGGTGGGATTCTCTTGACGGGTGTATTTAATTTTAAAGAAACGATAAATCATTTCTTCAATAAAACGATTCTGAACGAGGGAAGTTAATAATATAAAAAAAGCCGGACATATTTCGCACGATGGGTGGGATTCTCTTGACGGGTGTATTTAATTTTGAAAAAATGATTTATCGTTTCTTTAATAAAACGATTTTGAACGAGGAAAGTTAATAATACAAAAAATAAATGAGAAAAAAAATGTTAGAAAAATGTTCAAAATTTTTTTTCCACGTTTTTAAAATTTTCTTGCTCCAAAATCTTTCTTATATTATTTTATATCTATGTTTAAATTTTCATAAAATTCTGATCAAAAAATGATAGTTTCCGAGTCGTTTTTGTCAAATTATGGGTAGTTTTTTCCAAAAAAAAAAATTGAATAATTGAGAAATTCAAAAAATGACCTGTCAAAAGTACA
>JAIPRM010002055.1:0-32823 GCA_025469315.1 Stegophylla sp. TES_Ste_2020 | reverse complement strand
TTTTTTTTTTTTCTTATATTATTAACTTCCTTCGTTCAGAATCGTTTTACTGAAGAAATGATTTATCGTTTCTTTAAAATTTAATACGCCCGTCAAGAGAATACCACCCGTCGTGCGAAGTACACCCGACGTGCGAAGTATGTCCGGCTTTTTTAAATTTTCGCTTCAATATGCAATAATATGTAGAAATTTGCGAAAAAAAAAAAAAAATTCATCATTAGTTTCATATTATGATGATTCGTTGTGGTAACTACTGACAAAAATCCAAAAATATTAAAAGGAAAAAAATATGCAATTCCATATAGTAATCCGCGATCTAATTATAACATAATAATATATATGAAATCACGATGGAACGCATGTAAATAATATTACGTCAATTGTTATTATTGTGCGCGAGAACTTTGAATATTAAATTCAATAATTCAGTCATTACGATCGACGTACAAAATGCTGACAAAATAGAAAACGGGCGAGATTACAGCATTCGGTACGTCAGTTATTGGCGGTGTTTTTTTTTTTTTTTTTTTTGAAAACCGATGACGTAAAACAAATATTTTTCAGCAATGAAATACACCGACTAATTACCATCACAAAGGTCGTTTTTTATTGATTATTGATGTTTTCGGATTTGTATACGCGTCTTATCATAAGACGTAAGAATCAAAAATTTTTGATTACCTCCGAATGAATAATTTATAAATTTATATATGAGATACATGGCTTTAAAACGAATACAATTGGTCATTGTGATTTTTAAATGAAATAATATATTTTACTAACAGAACGTCACACCTGTTTGCCTTGCCAGTATTATTATCTGGGTGTGAATCGTGGAATTCATGCTTTTAACCCTTTGAATATTTAATAATTTGGTTGGTGTGCTTATACGAGTACAATAATTACGTATTGTTCTCAATTTGAAATATTTCAAAATTGAATATTTCACTCTTCGCGAAATATTTCAATGAAATTATGAAGTTTATATTTTTTCCTGATATCTACAAATGATATAATTATTTTTTATTGAAAAGTGAAACTTCATCAACCACCTAATGATTATGTCGCTAAAGTTACAAACTTCCCTATAATAGATTTACAGTTTGACTATGATGTCAAAGTCTAGTAATACACACATACCACAAAATAATTTGTAATTAAAAATAACTTAATACATTTCTCATATAAATAATCCAAAGATGTGAATAATTTTGATGATCTTTACAAAAAATATTTTATAACTAAAATATCTACTATTGAATTAATTCGATATTATTGTATTTGAGTAGAGATGATAAATTTTCCTTGGATTATCTCGAGTAAAAAAAGAAAAAGCAATAAAACAGAAATTCCATTTAATTTGAATTTATTTAAAATAAAAATTCATAAATGCAAGTCTAGTTAAAAATTAGCTGGCATACATTTTTATAATTCAGTTTAGGCTGTCATAAGGTTCTTACCGCACTAAATTGAGAAGCTTTAAAAGAAACATAAAATATTGTTAAAAATTAAAAATTACAAAACTACCAAAAAGAATATACACACAAAAAAACATGGGCACTATTCACTAATATGTAATAAATTATTTTTATTTTAAATCTTCATATAGTATTATACCTATAATATTCTTAAAAAAGTTCATTGTTCTCTCTTTTTGATTATATATATATATTATAAATATAATTAAAGATTTTTTTATTTTTCACATAAATAAAATATTTTATGAAATTTTTGTGAAATATTCCAAGGAAATAAGTTTCATGAAATTTTAAAATCCTAATATTATGGTACCTATATAGAATAAAGAAAAACGAAATTGTTTTATTGGCGAATAATGTATCATTTATATTTGAAGTAAATCGTTCAATTAATTCCCTTGCAGATATTTATCGATACTCCCCATCGGTGTTCCATATTGTCATGTTAGTGAATTAATTATCATTTATATTTCAACTACTTAATGGCTCAATTGATTATGCTGATATTCATCGCTCTTCGCCATCGATGTTCCACAATTTAACACAAGTAGAATTGCTCAAAATAGTGAAAAACGTGTGATACGAATGACATTTGATTTAGGAAAACCCAAAATGGTTTGTACGTTTTTCATTTTTGGGGTAATTTTGGACGATCGAATTTTGAAAGTCATATCGGATCTCATACTTTACTTTTTCACGAACACACGTGAACACATTTTTGTATACTACATTAAATTTGTGTAAAAGCTCTTGGTTCGAGAGAGATTTAAAGTTTCGAGAAATAGTATTTCGAACATCACTCGGAGCACGCCAACGCCAGTGTTTACAGTCTTTTTCTGAAAACTCGAAAACGCTCTCGAACGTAGAGTTTTCCACGAACCGATGATTTTCAATTTCTGAAAAATAATAATATCGCTTAAAGTGTTCAAAAGTAAAACCAAACCACAACAAAAAGTACACCTAAGTCTTAAAAAAAAGTCGTAGGTAGCAAAAATTATTTTTGAATCATTGACCTGAATCAAAACACTTTCAACGTTATGGCATATTTTTCAAAAATTTTTTTATCTAATAAACTCGCTGTAGCATACATTTTAGATTGTCCTGTGTATGCGATAAATATGCTTCGAAGTAAATTTTGAATTGTCCTGTACATAACTGTACAGTGTACTTATAGATAAAGGATAATAGACGGCAGGAAACCGTGAGTCTTGTACATTACGTCAAACGTGTGAGTACAAAACGATTTATAGCACCAAAATAGCGCGAAAATTGCAAAGGGCAAAATAGAATAAAATTTCAATTGGAAAATCGACGAACGGAGTGAGGTTTTAGCGTTATATTAGCACTCGAGACGAGAGAAACGTCCAAAGGATTTCCACGTGGTATGCGGTAGTTAAGTGAAAACGGGGCGAAAAACACTTGGGAAGGGGAGGTGGATGAGAGCACGTCGGACAACCGAATATTATAAATTAAATTATTCAATCGATTCTTCGGTTCCGTCGTTTATTTTTGATTGGCGTCTAATTTGTGCGGTACACTCCGAATGTACGTCACGTGCGAACGCCGCCGGTATCCTGGGGCTGAGTCGACTTTTGAGCCCAATCGGTACAAACAAAATCTAGTATTATAGAATCACGTTCTCTCCTCCTCACTTCTCCTACCCCCCAACGAATTGTCACCAAACACCGCGCGTCCTTCGCAATATAAGAGCGAACGCAATAAAAGAGAATATAGAAATTGAATCAACTACGTTGTTGTCTCGACGTAAAACGGCGTTTCGACACAGTAGTAATATTGAGAACTGATTGGATTAATTTTTTTTTTTTTTTAATTCGGTTAATTTTCACACTCAATTATACTTGCATTGTGTCCTGCATGAGTGTCCTTTTTACCCGTACAAAAAAGTCGGTTTGATCTCCTACACTGACCGTTTTACCTGTTCAAAATATTGGCGGGCAATCTCATACACCAACATTTGTATCCAAGTGGGTACCATAGGCGAAAATAGAGGGGGCTTGGGGGGTTAATCCCTTAGAAATAACTCATAGCCCCTCTGAATTTTTGAGAATTGCATATAAGGTTAATGTCTTTTTGGGGGGCTAAATCAATCAAATTGACATTTTAGCCCTCCCAAAAATGTGTTTCAAGTTGCGCCAATGGTGGGTACATGCATTTAAGATTTCTCAAAAGTCTAACGCGGTTTTAATTCTCGATACATCCACTCGTGTAGTTATTTTAAAAACAGTCGCAAATACAAAATATTATATTATTAGATACCAAATTATGTTTTATGGCATATTATATGGCAAGGCGTCGATTTTATTCGTCAGATATAGAAGTTTTAAAAGATGACCGATAATTATGTTTTGAATTCTGTGAGGAACAAAGAAGCCAGTGTTTTTACAATGACGTTTATTTTATTTTTTGCCTGTGTTGTACGTGTTTTCGTACACTTGTCCGAAAGTTTTGACCAACAACTTTTTGAATCAAAATTCAGCTCTGGGCGGTGCTTTAAAGAAGTAATTCTCAATGTAGGTTTTTCGAAATACGGAAAAACTACATTATAATTTGACAAAATCGTCGTTAAAATTTAATTTTTTTTTAATCCACACATTATGAAAATTAAAATATGAATAAAAATAAAAAAATTATAATAAATTGTAATAATAATTAAGTTTAGAATTTTTTAGTAAAATTATCTTGAATAAACTGAAGCTCAGCTCAAAGTCGTTTTTTTTTTTTTTTTCCAAAAATTATTTATAATTTCTTTAAAATTTAACACGTTCACCGAGTCTCACCGGAGGAATAAAGTATGTGCTGATTTTTTTTTTATGATTCTTATATTATTTACTTTTATAAAGCTCGTGTAGGAGGAGTAAATACTTTCTCGTGTAGGAGTTAACAATATATGTCTATGTAAGAGATTACGCATTATTGTGTAGGAGTTCGCCATTATCCTCGATCCTCGTCGGTTATTGTGCAAAAAGGACATAGGGTTGAAAAAAAAAAAAAAAACAATAAATATTAAGAATTTTTTCATCTATTCCTAAAACACCCATTATCATATCTACGCGATATGAAGAGATTGATAAAACACTTGATAAAAAAAAAAATTAAAGAAAACGAGACGTTTTAAATTAGCCCACGTAATACTGCACCTATAAAGCGTCGTCTTGCGAACGAGTATAAAAATGTCCAAGAACAAAACTTTTCGGCCGTTTTTTTGTTATGTTATAAATGATATATCAGATAACGGTTGATTTAGTGTGCGCAGCGCTGCAGCAGTGTGGTGGTGTCGGGACGGACGCGTTCGTTCCTACGACGGTCGGAGAAGAAAAAAAAAGTTTTCTTCTTCAAGAGGAGTAAAAAAAAAAAAAAAAAAATAATAAAATAATTGAATATGATATACGGCAGTTATGGTTGTCGGTGATCAATTTGAGTTAAGGACACGGTTTTAAGTACACAGATACAGCGGTTTTGGTTATTTATATACATAACGTAACAATTTTTCTCTCTCTCTCTCTCTCTCTCTCTCACCCCCACCACCATACAATCGCACACAAACCCCCTCCTTTTCCATCACTACCACACTCTATTCCCGTCTGTCCGTGCGCGTTCATAACACGAGGGTAGCAACAGGGGGGGGGGAGGATAACGAGAAAATATATCGTGTAAATTAAAACACGCTTAGATGTAATATATCCGAGCATGGAAAAAAAAAAAATAAATAAATAAATACGTTTCATTCACCTTTTTTTTTTCACCCCTCCACTCACCTCCCCTATCCCCACCCCCGGACACCGCACAATAGTATAGTGCTTTGCGTTTTCTTCCCATACTTCCCGATATAATATCGGCTACGATAACCCCGCAAAGAAAGCATACGTATATTATTATTTACAAAACATAATATATAAATACGTCGTCGCCGCCCGCCAGATTGTTTCCGATATTCAACGCGACTACAACAGCTACAATCGTCGGTGTGGCGAAATTTATGGCGCGATACACTTACGGATGAAATACGCGATTTCATTAATATCAATGTCCGCGATAACCGTAAATCTGTCACCGGCGAAGATTGTGTTTTTGATTTGCGCGCGTTGGATCGGCACCCCCACCCCCCCCACCCCAACCCTACGCGACCTGCGGCTGCTTGCAGAGACGCGCGACAACGTCATATTTATTTCCCCTTGCATTATTTTTTTTTTTTTCTACACGTCGCGTTACACGTATTTAATTTATTTTCCAAAATGGAATAGCTCGTCACGGGGGCTAAACACCGACAGTGGCGTACTCGCGGGGAGGGGAGATATCTCCCAAATTAACAATAATAATAATAAGGTTTATTGCATAACAGGGACTAAAATTGTGTGTAGTGCGAAATATTGAGTGTGTAGAGATTGCATTGTAACAATTGATATTTATAATTTTTGTCATTGCAATGTACAAAAAGTTCGTCGATTTTGTTTAAAATATATTTGTAATAGCGTGAAATACACGGTCCTAGCAAATTTGTGATATAAAATTATTAATTTATAATTTATATCAGATTCCTAGTATACTCGTACTGCTTAATGCAATAATTTATAGACCAACCTTAACAGATTTTAGAAATTCTTAAGTATATAATATATTATTTCAAAATTGTATTTATTAGTGTTCTTTTTTTTTTATTTTTTTTTTTTTTGGGGGGGGGAGGGTGGAGCGACGTCATACATATAATTAAAGTATTTTAATGAAGTAAGAAGTATCGGAGACAAAAATCGAAAATATAAGCAATATACAAACACTAAGTGTGTAGTACGAAAATTTAGATATTTTAGTCTCTGTTTCATAAGCAGTGTTATGGGAAATATCTAAATAAATAATTTATCCGGAAAAATTATCTAGATGAAAATGTATTATCATTTATCTTATCTAGATAATTTTCAGCTGAGTTGTCTTTGTCTTCGTACAGATAAAATTCTAGTTATCCATTTAGTTGGTTTATTTCTATATAGATTAGACATTTTGGAAATAACACGAGTATCATATCAGTTTATTACAAGGGGATGCCAAATTTCAGGGAGGCAAATTTCAAATATTCAAAACTACCTATATTATAGGTACCTAAGACATAAGAAGTTATTTTTTTTAAAGTTATTAATTTAAATTTAAGTTGTATAATCAAAAAGGTTGTACTTCTTATGGAATACTCATCTTGAGTATTCTTCGCCTTTTAGTAGAATTCTCTTGTTATAGTGTATCAAATTTTGAAGATTTTTTTTTTTTTTACATTACACAAAATAGTTTGTCGAGATTTATATATGTTTTTAAATTGCATTTTTTATTTATTTTTTTTTACGTCAATCTACGAAGTATACACGAAAATCGTGAGAATAGTGGACTTACATGTTGTTGTCTAATTCATACTGTTTTTGTTACACAATAAATAAAAAAGTAAAAAAAAAGAAAACCGATGAGAAAAAAAGTCGAGGAAAAAAATTTCTAAATTTTTTTTTTTTCACATTTTCAAAATTCCCTCGCGCAAAAATGTTTCTCGTATTATTTTCAATTTATATTTAAAATTCCCGTAAAGTTTGTATTAAAAAAAAATATATAGTTTCCTGGTCTTTTTTTGAAAAATGTCGGGGAAGTAATTCTCGAATTTTGAGAAAACTATTGAGAATTTCGAAAAATTGCCTCTCATAAGTATACCACCTAGAGTTGAATAATTGTGGTTCAAAAAGTTGCTGGTCAAAACTTTCGGATGGTACTTCTTTACAAAAACCTGTACACATAAAGAAAAAGAAAAAAGAAAAATAGAGAATAAAAAAAAAAAAAAAAAAAAAATGTATAAATAAACATAATTCGCTACGCTCAGAAACTAAAAAGTTATCAGCTATTATACATATTATTTTTACCCGCAGACATACAACACCAGCTTGTAAATGTCGGCAGAGCAACCTGATATTATGGTTTTCGCTATTTATATTTATAATTTAATAAGCTCAGGCACTATATATATATATATATATATAATATATACACACTTCCGTAGCGTCACACGGAAACACGAGCGCAATTATATTAAACGAGTGATTTAAAGTGTTTGCAGGCAGTTAATTCGCAGTAAACGCATTAGGCGAATAAATATCACTACTACGTTATATAATTTTTAACGTGTACGGCGGACGTTTCGAAAACGGTCGGGGGGGGGGAGTTAGTACAAATTGCTACCGCGCAGAAGAAAATTACTCTCTCAGGCTCTGGGCGATTAAGAAAATTAAAAGCATGTTATTATAATAATATAAAATAATAATAATTATTATACGTGTAAAATCGAAAAATCTGTTTACGTTAGTCTTGTTCGCGAATATTCATTTAAATGCGTTTTAGTTTCTGCAGCTTATGGTTTTAAAATGATATTTATTTATTTTTAATTTTTTTTTTCCACTTTCCGGAAACACATTTTCGTATAGAAATAGGTACTAGTCCAAAAACTATCGATTAGTAATTCTAAAGATTCGATATCACACCCAGGTGGTACTTTAAAAAGGTCGTTTTTCAAATTTCTCAATAATATTTTCAAAAACGGGGAAAATGTGTTGAAAAACGGATAAAACATGATATATTATCGGAATTTACATAAGATTGAAAATTGTTTTTTTAACATGACTTCAAAAAAAAAACGTTGCTAAAAATCTGAAACATTCACCAACTACTAAAAACGGTTTCGAAAACACTTTATAAAATTTTCATAAATATTTGATTTATAATTTCATTTTGGAGGTAGCGTAACTCACACGGAGAAAAAATAAATAAAGTTCAGAATTAATAGAAAAAAAAAAAAAAGGAAGCACTTTGCACCTTGGGTATTTTTTGTTCCTCGATTAGGATACAGTTGTGGGTATATTGAATTTTAAAAAACGATAAATCATTTCTCCAATAGGTTTGGAAGAACTTCAGTTTATTCAAAACAATTAAACTTATAAATTATAAAGTTTGTTATTGTGACAAAACATATTTATTTTTTACTTAGCCTGTTCCATATTTCACTATTCACCGAGAAAAGTAAAACAAAATTTTTTGATGAGAAAAAAAAAGTCTTTTTAATATTAAAATATTTTTCATATTATAGTCAATCTGTATTTGAATTTTCATAAAGTTTGGATTGAAAACAGATAGTTTCCTAGTTTATTTTGTCAAGTTTTAAGTGGTTTTTTCCAAATTTTGAGAAGAGTATTGAATCTCAAGATGCAAATACGTCCTTTTTATAGAATTTCTAATGTAACATTCGCCGATAGACACAAACATTCGCTAAGATTATTTATAATATAATCAACTGCTAATGAATCTATAACATAACACTATGGAAAAGGGATAACTGTGGTTCGTGAATATAAATCAAAAATATGTATCTCTTATCACTTATTCAACTTATTGTATGACATTATTTAGTATCTATATTGATAAAAAGAAAAGAGCATATATCAGTACATCATACATTCTATTTGCAGTCATTGAATAACTAGGGGTATTGTATATACCAAAATTTCTATCTAGTAATATAAAAATAAATTTGAAATACGTGCCAGTTAAAAATATTGTACCCTCTCCCACGAAAATGTATTTTGGGCACGCCCCTGGTACAAATAAAACGGGTAAAAAAAAAAGGTACAAAAAAAATACAAACAAATGTCATTGTAAAAAACACTAGCTTCTTCACGCCACTCAGAATCTAAAATTAATTGATTAAATCGAGACCCATATTGCATCACGAGTAGGTGTTTATTTGCGTGCGTATACTTGCATCTCGTTATCGTTTTTGTAGATTTACATTTTAATAATTGATTATCATAACTACAATAATGATGTAAAACGTATACGTAATGTTATTAATTGTATTTTACACCGCATTCAATTATTAAATTTTATGTCCGTAGGTTATGGTACATTCGAATTAACGTCGAATAAAAATATAATTAGATTAATCAGTGCGTATAGTTCACGAGCTCCCAGTTTTTTCGAATCGACTTGTTCGTATAAACTGCTGTGATGCCCAACCTTTTTCCTTTGGCGGGCCACTTTGGTAAACAATTATCTTCAAACGAGCCATAAAGTATAAAATTACAAAAATAATCTTATATATTGGACTTATTTTCTTGTCTTTTATTGTCTGTTGAAAAGATTATGAATTAAATAAATGTAATGAACACTAAATTTCAACCAGATTTTTCATTATTAGTAAAATAAGTACAAGCTTAAATTTCACATTAAAAATAAGAGTGAAACATTTTTGTATAATTTTTAGTTTTATTATTATCATTATAATTGTATTTTTTTGAATAATTATTTTAATGAATTCATAAATTTAAATAAAAATAATATATGAACATGAATAATTTAAAAATTTTTTAATACATTTTAGAAAATTTGTAACGCGTCATATAGAATACCTTCGCGGGCCACATGTGGCCCGCGGGCCGTGGGTTGGGCACGTCTGGTATAAAGTATTACTGTATACGTCAGTGGTTCCCAAACTTTTTATGATGCGACCCATATTGGAAATTTTTTCGATTTTGACGACTCACCACAGTAATTCTTATTTGCTTTTTGAGCGGCGGAAATAAAAAATATACAGATTAAAAAATGGCATTTTGTACTTATTTTAAAATTTACCAAACAATTTTTATAGCTGTAATAAAATTATTTATTTATCTATTTTTAAAAAACGCACAACAGTCATTTAAAATTATACGGCTGTACAAGTATTTGAATAATTAAAAAAAAAATAAATAAAATAAAATACTGTATATTATTTACAATAAGCCGGTCATACTTCGTACCATGAGGATTTTTCACACAAAATAGAAAAAAATTCACGTATTAAAAAATTTTCTTTCACAAAAATATGCATATAAATAAATCCAACTGAATTCAATCCAATATTATAATAGAAAATTACTAAAAACATAGTCGATGGGGATAATAATCCTCATAGCATACTATAATAGTCCTCATAGCCACCCCCGTGGCAACACATATGGGTATAGGCAATCTTGGATTTATATACTATCACGGGGGGCTCTTGACAGATTTTCTTAAAAATTATAAACCCCCTTGGCATATATTTTTGTCCCGGTATACTTGCATTCAGTAATGGTTAAAATGATTGTTTACAAATCATTTAATCACTACCTCCGTTAGTGGCTATGGTTCTCATACCGATAAAAAAAAAAAAAAGCCGGACATACTTCGCAAGATGGTACGACGGTTGGGATTCTCTTGATGGGTATATTGAATTTCAAAGGAACGATAAATAATTTATTCAATAAAACTATTCTGAACGAAGGAAGTTAATAATACAAAAAATAAATGAGAAAAAAAAGTTAGAAAAAATTTTCAAATTTTTTTTCACATTTTCAAAATTTTTTTGCGCCAAAATCTTGATTTTCTATCCATGTTTAAATTTTCATATAGTTTGGATCAAAAAATGGTGATTTCCGAGTCGTTTTTGTCAAATTTTGGGTAGTTTTTTCCAAAAAAAAAAATTGAAGAATTGAGAAATTCAAAAAATAACCTCTCTAAAGTACCATCTAGAGGCAAATCCGGTTTCAAAAAGTTGCTGTTTGAAACTTTTGGACAAGTAATTCCATACGAAAAGTTATAAAAAAGAAAAATAAATAAACATCATTGTAAAAACACTAGCTTCTTCACTTCGTTCAGAATGTAAAATGTATAACTACAACTACTTTGAAATCGGTTGAAATATAATTTTAACACGAAATCGTAGCTTCCGAAAATTTGCCGCCCAAGGCGACTGCACCATTTTGCCTGACGCTAAATCTGCCACTGATTATAATGTATACACATAAGCGTGCACAAAATGAGAGAGAATGACCTATGTGAATTTTTGGTGGAAAAAAAATATATAATTTATATACTATATACATATAACGCGACAAACTTTCGGTACGGTACTACGATTGTAGTTCACACGCGCGCGATGATCTCCGAGTCGAATTCCCGTCGTTTCACACTGCACGTGCCGCCGCCGCGACAACCATTGGGTCGTGAAATGGAATATTTTATTCTCGACGACACACACACATCGCGGACCGTACCCGGAGTGAATTCATAACGCGGAATATGATTTGTTTGGAGAAATTATTTCCGGTCGGATGGACAATGAAAATAATAAAAATTACTAGTAATTACGCGAACGAGTAAATCGACAATCATCACGAGGCCATGGCATAGAATAGATGAATAAATAACGCGGTGGGAAACTATAAAAACCAACTATAAAATTCATCTATAAAGTCTTTGTACGTGTAATGCGCGATATTCGCAGAAGGACGGTGTAAATCCTTATAGAAAAATAATGAGGATTAATTATTATATAATTTATAACCACTTAATTGGCTTGCATAATATATATATGTAAAAATATTTACTATTATTTCCAATAATTCAAATAATATTCATAAAAATTTAACTGCGTTCAACGATAAGAAAAAAAAAAATAATAATAATTTTTCCTATTTCATCCGAAAATATACCCAAAAAAAAGCACCAAAAACCAAAAATGAGCAAAAATAGCATTAAAAACCGCAAATTTGGGGGGAATAAGAAATCGTACACGACATCAGAGAAGTGTGAAACTTACTTTGGATATTCTAAGATAAACCAAAATTAATAAATAAATATGCATTAGCTTGAATCTCCGAATCCTGTACATATTATTATAATTGTCATACTATTGCGTTGAACCGGGTAAACTAATATATATATATAATTAAGGGTGTAAAATGTACATATAAGGGTATATTATAATTTACAAAAATTTACTGACGTTGCAGTACGTATTATCCCGCGTTCGATTGTTTTTCGTTCCGGTCGGTTTGCGTTCCGAGTATTTTCCTCCTCATCTGCACCCCCCCCCCACCACAACCACCGCCCGAGACAATCATCACGTGTGTAGTGTAGTGTTATTATTAATATTTTTCCGGGGCATCAATCACCACCACTATACTCTGCACCGGCACCGAGCGGGGGGCGCGGAGGGCGGGGTTGTCGTGTGAATATTAACCGCAGTTCCGTCCGTATATTATATTATTATTATATATAGGCGAGCGGAGCGACGGTGGCGTGAACCGTGAGCGAAGAGGCGCCACACACACACACACACGCTGATGCTGGTGCTACTACCACTGCAACTGCTGCGAATCCCAAAAATAGACGCGCCACCGACGACGGGGCTGCTGCTAATGGGTTCCTCCGGTTGATTTATGCCGCGTGTCGTCGTCCACGAGGTGGCCGGGGCCCTCCTCCTTTCATTAGGTTCAACACGCTCATTTATGTACAATATACGTGTATTAGGTATATAATAATACATATATCCTATTATTATTGTTGTATTTTTTTCTCTCTCGTTAAAAGACCACAACACTATACAGAGCGGACGTTTCTACACGATTTATGAATATACATACGGAGCGAGCAGGACGGTTACACACACAGATACCAATAAGTGCGTGTTCAGTAAGTGTATATCGCCCATCAGTGGCGTGGCGAACTTAAAATAACTTGAAAGCAAATAGCATCTTCTTAAACAAGCAAAAACAGCCCTCAAAAAGACTTCAACACATTTAAATAGTATCGTTACTACAACTGGCAACACATCCGAATAAATGCACTTACGTAGTACTACCTATGCTTAATTGCAATAATTAACTTCATAATTTGAAAAGTCGGGAAGCAACTGCTTCTGAGAAACACTTTTCGTTTCGCCACTGACGCCCACCTCCTCCTACACAGCCCCTTCTCGTTTTACTCCGTTTTGTTTGTACTCTGTTTCGTTTTATTTCGTTATATTATTTCTTTTCTCGTTCCCCCATCCAAGGTACTTGCAGCACGGCGGAATAAAGTAATATTTTCCATTGTCTGTTGAGTTTCGTGCGCGCGCGCGAGCCCCCCAGAGATGCTCGCCGCCGCAGGAGACGACGATGACGACAAATTGCGACGGTAATCCAAAGTGACGTTCATCCCCTACGAGAACACGTATATATATATATACGAGTTCTTTGGTTCCGGGGATTACGCTTCGGAATATATAGCGAGCGCAGCACTGCAGCCACATAGTGTTTCGCCGCCGAGGGGACGGACTCGGTCCATAATATATAACTATAACAGTAGACATAAACATGCTACTGCAACGCAACAATCACTACAGTGATCGAAAACTGACGCAAATAGAAAATGGACACACGCAGAGGTACTTAGGCGTTCGTACCCACAATACGTTTATTGCAGATAAAATCACTTTTAGATTCTGAACGAAATGAAGAAGCTAGAGTTTTTACAATGATGTTTATTTTTTTTTTCTGTGTAAAACTTTTCGTATGGAAATACTTGTCCAAAAGTTTCGATCAGCAACTTTTTAAAAACGAATTTGCCTCTAGATGGTACTTTAGAGAGGTCATTTTTTGAATTTCTCAATTCTTTAATTTTTTTTTTTTTGAAAAACTACCCAAAATATGACAAAAACGACTTGGAAACCATCATTTTTCGATCCGAACTATGTATATGAAAATTTAAACATAGATAGAAAATCATATAAGAAAGATTTTGGAAATTTTTACAACACTTTTTTTTCTCGTTTATTTTTTATATTATTAACTTTCTTCGTTCGTAATCGTTTAATTGAAGAAATGATTTATCGGTTTTTTAAAATTCAATACACCCATCAAGAGAATCCCACCCAACGTGAACATGCCGACGAGTAAAGTTCACACTTTTTATAAACACATTCAGTCAACTGCGGCTTTAGAATTATTTAAAATTATTATAAATAATTGTCTAACGGTGAATTAGAAAAATTCGTCATGTCCATATTTTTAAAAAAGAAAAATAATTCAATATTTGGATCAGCAACGCTACTGTGTTACCTTCCAGTGTATATTATAATTATTAAACATTTAGTAAAAAAGTGAAAAACTGATTTTTTTTTTTTTTTTCAACAGATTATATTTAAATATCACGTTTACCTATCTCTGTATAGTGAAACAAATAATAAAGATTATAATAAATATTATTTAAGATAATATAAGAATAATATTTTGTAGCATATTGCATAAATATGTGTATAATATAAATAAACAAGTCGATTCTTAACATTAGCATTTTTATCAAATAATTATACCCATAATTTAAATTCTACACATATTTTTTTTTGCATACGTGTAACATAAATATTTTTGTCGTCTACAATATACCTTAAACCAATTATTAAAATAAGCTTCTTCACTTCGTTCAGAATCTAAAATACACGTTTTCGTGCTGTTTAACATAAATTTTATTTTAAAAATGAACACATTAGTTTATTGTAGGTAATATATGTTTTATACGAGCAAAAAACAAAATAAAATTAAATTGTAGATTCATATTGTAGATTACATCAGCATTTCAATGAATGCCATTAAATTATTTTTTTATAAATACGAAAAAACTTAATTCATACAGGTAACATACTGTTTACATTTAATTTATAGTATTATACAACAGAAGGTAGTCTATATTTATTATACAATATAGACTACCTTATAGGTATGTAATATGTATACTTTATATGCATGGAACACATTATAACCTGAAATACATTATATAGGTACGTTTTAAAATTAATACTTGGATACAAATTTGTTTTAGAATTAGAAATTTTAAAATTAGTGTTTTTACAATGATGTTTTCTTTTTCTTTTTTTGTCTGTATGGAAATACTTGACCAAAAATCTCGATCAGTAACTTTTTGAAACAGGAATTGCCTCTAGTTGGTGCTTTAGAGTTCTCAATTCTTCAATTTTTTTGGGGGAAAAACTACCCAAAATTTGATAAAAAAGACTTGGAAACCATCATTTTTTGATCCATAATTTATGAAAATTTAAATACAGATAGATAATAATATAAGAAACATTTTGGCGCAAGAAAAAGACCTACGTTAATTTCCAATTGTAAAATAATCAAGTATCTGTGTATAATATTATGCTTGTAAGTATTAGAATAATAATCATACAATGATTTCAGATTCTGAGCGGAGCGAAAAAACTAGTGTTTTTTTATAATAACGTATATTTATTTATTTTTTCCATAAACATATTTTCGTACAAAAATATTAGTCCAAAAGTTTCGACTTTTTGAACATGTTAAAACCCAACATTGATAATAAAAGTCATGATGTATATAACTAATTAAAATTCAACCTTTTAGTAGTGGAAAGGGGAAGGGGCTTCACCCCATATAATAGTATAAAAAGGGGCATGAACTTCAAAAGGTTGAGAACCCTTGTTTTATAGAATTAACAAACAATAAGTATTATTCTGGTAAAATATAGCAAAACAAACTTTTCAGAGACTTCAACTTCACAGATAATATTAATGAACTGCGATAGTATATACTATATAAGATTATATTATGTATAGGTACGTTGTAACTGACAGTACAAGTCGTATAAAAGGCGAATGCAAATTCAACGATGCGACTTTCATTCATATAATATAGTAGTAGAATACATTAACGGATTTCCGCTCGGTCGGCAATATACATATAAGGAATACGCGCGGATTCCAGTCAATTAGAGTTGGAGTTTCGCAAGACAAATATACGAGGAGAATCGGAAAGATTTACATAATAATAAAAAAAATAATAATAATAATAATAATACACAGAAGTCGAGTTATCTGGACGATGTATCATCAAACGATACGATTTTGCGACGAATCCAAACCGTTCTCGTGGAATATACTCGTAAATTCACTAGCCATAAGAGTACTTACGACGAATATCCAGGGGCGGACTGAGAATAAATAAAAATCGGCCGAGGAAACAGAAATTTCGGGCAAAAATTTTTATTAAATTTTTATTTATTAAACAGACACACACAAAATACTTATTTTTAAGTTATTAAATATTGTTTGCTCTATATTGTACAATAATTTCCAAAAGATCCGACTAATATAGGACCCAGGGGCCAACTGGGAATAAAAATCGACCCCGGGGAAACAGA
Source organism: Stegophylla sp. TES_Ste_2020 (assembly GCA_025469315.1). Lineage (NCBI taxonomy): Eukaryota > Metazoa > Arthropoda > Insecta > Hemiptera > Aphididae > Stegophylla > Stegophylla sp. TES_Ste_2020. The sequence continues at coordinate 16,297 of JAIPRM010002055.1, read as the reverse complement.
AATCGAACAAAAAATGTAAGAGTGATTTTTAGTCTCTTAACTTTTTTTTAGATATTTTTAACTTAACCTAGGCTTACACTGAACATTGGCTCACTACTATAATATTACACTGGTCATTACATATTCTAAATTTATTATTATTATTATTATAATACAAGATCGATTATTCGATTAATTCGTCTAAATAATACTAAATACGTATATTAAGTATTTTTTTACGTTTATTTAATTTATCGGCCCAAAATAATTCAAACGGCCCAAAATAATTCAAACAGCCCAAAATCTAATCGGCCCATACATTATCGAGTATACTAATCTATTATGTTTTTTTATAGTACCTACAACATTAGCTTTCGTCGTTTTATTTTAAATTTTTATTTATTTGTGTATATTTGTATGTATACATGTGTATTTGTATGTATAGATAAATGTACTTAAATCTGAACTCTTGTCTCCTAATCAAGCTTGCTTTTGGAGACAAATTATTTCATTTTCGTCTTATATTTATTTATTTATTATGATATTTTGTGAAATAATAACAATAAATACTACTACTATACCTATATACAATATAAGGCGTACGCACAGTGTAAACAAACGGAATGTATATTTAAATCGCCTTTATAATATATACGTAGCGATATATACGGGGGAATCGGGTCGACCATTGTGAAACGTTTAGAAATATTCCATCGAAATGCAATTTGCGAAAGTGTCGATGCGCATATTATTGGCTGCGTTAATTCCCGGGTACCTGTTTACCTGCACCGACACCGTTGAGTTGATTCCCCGGTCATTAGAGGGTACGTACGAGTTGATTCCCTATTGTTGTATATCAATTATTAATAGGCAATTCGACCAACAGGTGACGAAAGTGTCGAAGAATTTATGGACTACGTATTTGATAATTATATTCCTCCAGAAGTTAGTTTTCCACCAAGTATATGGGCTCAATTCTTAACTACTTTAAATGGAACTACGAATAGTTGTGAGAGTTTTCATTCTAAGCTCAACAGTTGTTTCTGTAGTGGGCACCCAAATATTTTTGTATTTATAAATGAGCTGTTAGAAGTACAATCAGAAACGTATATTAAATGCAGGAGTAATGGAACTAAGAAATCTAAAATACAACAAGAAAAACAAATTTTTTTAAGAGAAGAGATGTCACGCGGTATACTGGTAATCTCATTACCAGATACCAGTTTATAAAAACAATGCGTTACAAATTATTACCAAAATTACTAAATTTGTTTATATTTTTTTACCTAGTTACTACTAAATGTTTTTAATAATAATTTTTTACCTAATTACTACTAAATGTTTTTAATAATAATAAATATAACATAATTCAATAAATAATCAATAAATATAAAAATTGAATGATTTTCAAAATATGAAAAAACTAAAAAAAAAAACAACATTTTTGAGAAACTTGTCGGCCGACCTCCTCGTGGTGTTCCTTGGGTTATTGATAATAGGCTGAATATTTTACTAAATATCGAATGAAATATATAATGACCCGGGAATCAACTCGTACGTACCTCTTAATGACCCGGGAACCAACTCGTACATGAGAAAGGTCTCGGGAATCAACTCGCCTATCGCGACATTATTATGCGGGTCACGCGCATTATTTTCGCACCTGTTTTGTGCGGCAAAATATCATCGAAAAAACAAAATAAAATCAATTGAATTGTGTGTTGGGCGACTGCAAAACGCGGCTGCGGCGCAAATGTATTTCGCGCGTCGCCGCCGCCGCAGCCGATATCGATCTGCAGGGCGGTAGGGCGGGGGCCCCGAGAGTTGCGCGAGGAGCGCGGTGGTGGGTGCGCCGCATTGGTCGGGTGGGCGGGACCGAGGAACGACGCCCGGCGGTGGGTCGTCGTCGGGCATAGCGCGCGTTTGATGAGGTGGCCACCACCGCCCGGGCGCCGTGCGGTTCGATCGACGCGGCAGTGTGAACGGAGTGCCGCGCGACGATGATCTGCGGTGCCGTCGTCACGCAGCAGCAACAGCTTGTGATGGTGCCGCAGCCACGAATATTTATCAATCGGGCGGCGACATAAAAGAAAAAAAAAAAAAAACCCGTAATATTTTATTATCAGCGGACGCGCGTTTTCCGAGGAGACATGCTGTTGCCGTCCGACATGTTGGCAACGCAGTCGAAAATGCTCTATCAGCTGAACAAGTATTGCGTGGAACGCGTGGAGACGCGAAAATCGGCGACGGCCAAGGCGGTGCGCGAGGTGTGCAAGGTGGTGCAGACGGTGCTGCACGAGGTCGAGGCCCAAGAGCCGCGGTTCATATCGTCGTTGGCCGAGTGCAACGGCCGGTACGAGGGCCTGGAGGTGGTGTCGCCCACCGAGTTCGAGATCGTGCTCTACCTGAACCAGATGGGCGTGTTCAATTTCGTCGACGACGGCTCGCTGCCGGGTTGCGCGGTGCTCAAGTTGAGCGACGGCCGAAAGCGCAGCATGAGCCTGTGGGTGGAGTTCATCACCGCGTCCGGGTACCTGTCGGCGCGCAAGATCCGCTCGCGGTTCCAGACCCTGGTGGCGCAGGCGTGCGACAAGTGCGTGTACCGCGACGCGGTGAAAATGGTGTCGGACACGGGCGAGGTGAAGCTGCGGATACGCGACCGGTACGTGGTGCAGATCACGCCGTCGTTCAAGTGCGCGGGCGTGTGGCCCCGATCCGCGGCGCACTGGCCGGTGCCGCAGCTCACGTGGCCACATCCCAACCTGATCGTGCAGGTGAAAACCGAGGGCTTCGACCTGTTGTCCAAGGACAGCGTCATCATGCACGGCAAACAGAACTCGATGGAGGGCGACGCGTGGGTCATGTCGTTCACGGACGTGGAAAACCAATTGCTGTTCGGCGGTTGCCGCAAACGGTGTCTGAGCATACTGAAAACGCTCCGGGACCGGCACCTGGACCTGCCCGGCAGCCCTATCACCAACTATCACATCAAGACGCTGCTGTTGTACGAGTGCGAGAAGCATCCGCGGGACGCCGAATGGGAGGAGACGGGCATCGCGGATCGCATCAACGGCATACTGTTGCAACTGATCTCGTGCCTGCAGTGCCGCCGGTGCCCTCATTATTTCATACCGCACCTGGACCTGTTCAAGGGCAAAACGCCCGCGTCCCTAGAGAGCGCGTCCAAGCACGTGTGGCGACTGAGCCGCGAGATACTCACCAATTCCAGGGCGTTCGACAAGCTCTAAGGGCGGTGACGCGGACTACACCACTACTATACCTGTGCAGCGGTTCCCAAACAGTTTTTCTTCGAGCCTACCCCCCCCCCCCGAAAATGGTCATTACTTAAAAACGTTACGAAAATAGTTCCTCAACAATTATATTGTGTCATTATTTTTGTTTAAATTTTTACGTTTCTATTATCAAAGAAACAGTCTAAACTACTATTATTACATCTATATTTTAATTTTGTACAATAGTTACACTATATATTATTAACTCCAGGATAATAATCATATATTCTTATTTCGATCGAAAATCCTTAAAGTGTTACAATGAAGAAAATTTCATTCTCATTATAAACGAATCAGATGATGATAGATTTTCTCTATAAGAAATGTGTACTCTGTACGATTTGTTCTAGAAAAAAATTTCATGAAATTATTTTTACCAAGCAGTCGAATGTTCTGATAATATTTACATCGCGCCTCCCCTGTCTGCAGATGCTCGAGCCTTCCAGGGGAGGCGCGCCGCACAGTCTGGGAACCGCTGCATAGGTATATTATTTATCTAGTCAATTCGCATTTTTGTGAAAATGAAATATTTAAACGTAGTGTCTTTTGAGTATACTATTATGTCCGTTCAAAATTATTCGTACGCGATTTAATAATTTAGACAGATCAAACAATACTGCAAGTCGAATGGTTTGTAGTAGGTACAAATACATTATGTTATACGAATCAGATCTCTCTTTAATCAATAATTACTATCCTCTTATATTATCATAAATAAGTTTAAATAAGGTTTTTTTTTTTAACGCGTAATGATAAGATATTTTGTTGTTTTCTTAATATTATTATGATACAATAGCAACCTTTATTCTTTAATGAGTAGTTTTTTTTTATAAAAAATTAGTTAAGAATATTTTTATTTTACGTGTGCAATATTATTATAGTCACATAGTATAGAACAATAATATTATTAATTACTATGTCTCATTATACGTACAATATTGTAGTATTAATTATCAATGAATATTAATGAGATGTAATAAAGTAGACGGATTCTTCATCTGTAAATATTCAGCCATTTTACACAATAGCTATCGCCTTTTGTTTTTATTTTTTACGTTCGTAGATATATTTTATATATTAATTCGTCATACTGTCTGTAATATTACATATTTATACAATGAAATGTCGGATGAATAAAATAAATACAATTATATTACAAACAATTTTAAGTTTATTATATTGGTATTTAGCGGTTCACTGTATAAAATAATAAACTATGAAAAAGGTATAAATTTATATATGTGTCTGAATGTGTATATATATATATGTATAGATTAGAATATTCACTATGGAAAGAATATTTAACACCTTATATAGTATTGAATGGTTGTCTCGTATTTTAAGTTAAAAGTATTAACCCTGGGTTCTAAGATATAATTTCCACTTGAACAATCCATATATTATTATGTACATTTCATGTTCAAGAATAATTTTAAAAAAACCCAATTTTGTTTTTAAAAATAAAAATAGCTTTTGCACGGAAAATGTATAATAAGCTTTTTTGAAAAACTTTGTGATTTACAACTTTTAGCTTGAAAATTATATAATGCATGGATTTGAAGAGCTATATATAGGGACAGCTTTAAAGTTTCAACAATTCTACGGACACTTATGTTTAACCACTTTACTAAAATATATGTATTAAGAAATTACACATAAGAAATGCAGTTCTTGAGCCTTGACTTTCGTCTGGGCACCTACCCCTTAAACTAAGCCTGGAGATGTGATAAGAAAAATTTGATCGAAAAATGTTCAAGTATAAAAAAGAATGTACTTTGCCTCTCGAGTGGGACACTCTTATGGGTGTATTGAATTTTAAAGAAACGATAAATCATTTTTTCAATAAGACGATTCTGAGTGGAGCTTCAGTTTATTTTAAGACAATTTTACTCGAAAATTTTAAAGTGTATTATGATAACAAAAGAAAAAACAAAAATTCTTTTACTCGACCAGTTTTATTTTTCACTATTATAAATGAGGAAAGCAAAAAAAAAAAATGTTTGATGACAAAAAAAGAAATGTTAGGTAAAATAAACATTTTTTCTTCAACATTTTATTGCGCCAAAATATTTCTCATATTGTTGTCCATACCCATATTAAATTTTCATAAAGTTTGGATTAAAAAAACTGGACATACTTCACACCATGAGTATTCATCACTCTTCTGGAGAGATACTCTTGCTGCTGCTGGGTGTGTTGAATTTTAAAAAAACGATAAATAATTTTTTCAATAAAACGATTCTGAGTTTCATTTAATTACATACACATAACAATAATTGTCAATTTGAATTTTGTATTGAGTATGTTTGACAATTTAATAACAGAATAATCCATGTTCATTTCATTATTCGTTTTTAATTTTTTAATGATTGAATTTGGCATGTTTTGAAATCTTAATGGTCTGATAATATTAAAAATTGACTCCTAACCTAACTGTGACCAATTAAATTGTAACAAATTTACATGGATTAATTTACTGCAACCAAAAATGTATACAATCACTATGTACAACAAGTATTTGATGGTATTCATGCAAATAAGATTAATTTTTAAAGGGGTAAATTTTTGCGATCTAATAAAAAGTTACACAAAAACACATTGACATAATTATATACACAACATTAAACTCATGATTTTTTTGTAATTCTATTAGTTTCCAGAAAAATTGAGTGTTATATTATTAAATTTTTTATATTATCTCGTCTCGTTTAAGACTTTTAATTTAATTATTTTTGTTCTTCACAAATAATTATTAAACTAAACAAATTATAAAAAAAAATCACGAGGTTAATGATAATAAAATGTTAAAATATAGAAATTTTCGGATAATGAACACTGTTAAATAATAAACTCATCTGATTTTTCGAAAAAAAAAAAAATTAATTAAAAATTTCATTAAAATATTAATTATTTATTGACCTTGTCCTTGTGAATCTTATATAAATATCTTTTTTTTTTTTTTTTGATTATTTTCATTAATTCAAAGGATACCACAATCGATGAATTCTCTTGAACTATCACTATGTATACTATTATTTAATAGGTACATAGTATTACAATTATTTATCCGGCATAAACAATTTTCAGTATAAATAAAGTAAAAAAAAAAAAAGCTGGATATAGTTTGCACTATGAGTATTCTTTGCTCCTCGGTTGGATCTTAGTGAATGTATTAAGTTTTAAAGAAACAATAAATAATTTCTTCAATGAAAAGATTAATAAAATGATTCTGAGTGAAGCTTCAGGTTAGATATGACAATTTTACTTAAAAATTATAAAATGTATTATTATCACAAAAAAGACTTATTCTTTACTTAGCCACTTAGTCAATTTTATATCTTATTAACCAGTGCCTCTTTTTGTCACTTTTCGTATTACACTCTTTTTCATGCAAAGATGGGTGGGAAGCTTTCTTTGGGGGGGGGGAGTGTGAAATTATTATTATTTTTTTCGAACCATTTATCAATCATTTTAAACAATTTTATCAAATCCATTTATTTGTTTAATTTTTATTTTTTTATTTTTGATACTTGAAATCAAAAATTCAGAGTTAAATACAAAATTTTAAACCGTGTTTGTATTTAGAACATGAGCTACACACACACAGGTAGTTCAATAAGGTACTCTATCAAAAAAATATTCAAAAAAAATTATAATTTTTAATACGTTTTTAGTTAAAGTAGTACAAAGTTCGTCACAAATTAATCATGCGACACACTTTACGATTTCGTATTACACACATTGAGTTTCGTATTACATACACACTGTGTGGCGTATTACACACAAAAATAGGCCCTGTAATATTAACTGAGAAGAAGAAATAATAATATTAAACATTTTCTTTCCCCAATATATACATATATTTAAATTTTCATAAGTTTGGATTAAAATAAAAAGTTTTAAACTTGTTTTTGTGTCAAATGTTGAGTAATTTCCCCCAAAATGTCGGAAATTCTATTGAGAGAATTTCAAAAACTAACCTCTCGAAAGTACTATCTAAAGTCTAGACACTGGATTCTGGACAAAAATTTTATTCTAAAATTATTTATCAATGTAAAACACTAGCTTCTTCGTTAAATATTATTTTGAATAAGTCATGTTAAACGTCTCGTCTTGAGAAAAAATATAGTAAAATATTATAATCACACAATAAAATACTTTCTGAAGTGAATTTATACGTACCAATCATTTTATGAAGTATTATAGAATATTAGAAGAATTATACAAATTTACAATATATATATATATATATACAAAGATTATATACATTTTGATAAAAGTATTACCTATTAATATAATGTAAATGTATTAATATTGATGATACACGTGGTAAATAATATATATATATACACAAGCATATCTTCAATACATCTGTAATCAGATTTTTCAGGTATTTTCAATTGGTCTAAAAAATTATGCTTTAAAAATACATAAATAATAATTATAAATGTAAATTTTTTAAATTTTCTTTCAAAACTATGAACCATAATTTTTAAGTTTAACCAATGAGCTATAAGTTCCTAAATTTATGTAGGTATTCAATTTATAATAATTGCCCATAATAATTTATATGCTAGACTGCTAGAGGTTAATAATAAAGTAATTTTTAGGTATTACTTCTACATTAATTGAATATAACTCGCGTTTCAGCTACGTATAATCTTAAGATTAAAACTATAATAACACATTAGGTGCCTATAAATTTTATGTTAACAATACAATATTTTGAAAAGTTTATAATAGATAAGATTGATACTATAGTATATATATATATATATATATACGTACCTATATACAAAATACTATCTATAATCATTAAACCCATAAAACCCATAATAGAGTTTATTTTAATGTAAAATCGTTTGATGTAAAACAGTATAATAATTGCTTGTATATATAAAATTATTGTCATCCCCGAACGAGTACCCCCCACATAACATCACGCCCGAGACGCGACGGTCTCTATTTCTATACCATATTTATATATATATATATATATATAGTGGTAACACGATGCTCTACAGAAATAATTGTTTATTCGAATACCTATATGATATAATAAAAGTATATACACATACGGAGTTCTAAAATATATATATCCAATAAACGTCACATTCGTAACGCTTAACAAAAAAACTACGTATACCGCGGGTTCAAATAGTTTGGGGTTAATACGTATGAGGAGGCTGTGGTGTAATAAAATATTATGTCGTATAGGTAGACACATACCTCTAAATAGGAACACATAATATACGTATAAAAAAAAAAAAAAGTGGAAATATTGGAATGGAAAAAACAATCTCAAAAAAACAACAAACTATACGGCGATGACTACACTGCAGCGTCTCTTCGGATCGTAATAAATCACACGAAAACGCGTCGCTTTGAGAGGGAGAGAATCCAAAAAAAAAAATAAAAAATAAATAAATAAAAATAAAATAAACGTATCGAATTTCCTACTAAAGTATATTATAGTACATATGTATACAGTTACATATATCGTACACGCGACAATATACTCAGCATCAAGATACACACATATACACATATGACATGGTATAATAAGTGTGTGTGTGTGTGTAATACAGCCGGGTGTATAAATAAAACAGAGGGAAAAAATCCCAAAAAAAAAAAAAATAACGTGCGCGCACACAAAATCCACTCGTTCCTATAATACATACATGTATATAATAGGTGCAAAATGAGGGGAAAGAAGAGAAAAAAGGGGAAGAGAGAGAAAAAAAAAAAAAAACTATTACACAGAGCTACATCCGAGTGCCGCGGAGAAACGACTGTCGGGAGCGCCGCGCGCGCGCGCTCTCTCGGAGTCCGCCCCGGATCGATAGCGGGCGCGTGAAATGGGCGGTCTCCGCGGGTAACGCCTCCGCGGTACCGGGCCCCGGATGGATCGGGCGCCCGACCGGACCGCCCGGCGAGGGCCACCATCCGTCCGTCACCGTCGTCGTCGTAGCTGCCGCCAGTATCACCACGGTCGCTCACTATCGCTCACGTACAACGTACAAAAATATCATTACAATAACAATAATGTTTTATTGTTATTCACCGACGAACACGTGGGTTTTTAGTTAATTTTTTTTTTTTTCTTTTAATTAAGCGTTCGTTTTGTCGTCCGTCGAGTGCGAGAGCGATGTCGTGAAATCCGCGCACCCCCCCCCCGCCCGCCCGCCCGCCACCAGTGAGTGACATGCGATACGGCGAGGACAACGGTACCACGATGCTCGTGCCGCAGGATAATAACGTGATGTCGGCTGCGGCGGCGCAGACCAAGATGTCGTATCAGTTGGGAAAGTTCTGGGCCGAACGGGTGACGGCGCGGAAGGCGGCCGCGGTGAAGACGATCCGGGAGGTGTGCAAGGTGGTGCAGGACGTGTTGCGCGAAGTCGAGTCCCAGGAGCCGCGGTTCATATCGTCGCTGGTCGAGTGCAACGGCCGGTACGAGGGCCTGGAGGTGGTGTCGCCCACCGAGTTCGAGATCGTGCTCTACCTGAACCAGATGGGCGTGCTGAATTTCGTCGACGACGGCTCGCTGCCGGGTTGCGCGGTGCTCAAGCTGAGCGACGGCCGCAAGCGCAGCATGAGCCTGTGGGTGGAGTTCATCACCGCGTCCGGGTACCTGTCGGCGCGCAAGATCCGCTCGCGGTTCCAGACGCTGGTGGCGCAGGCGTGCGACAAGTGCGTGTACCGCGACGCGGTCAAGATGATCGCGGACACCAGCGAGGTGAAGCTGCGCGTGCGCGAACGGTACGTGGTGCAGATCACGCCGTCGTTCAAGTGCGCGGGCATATGGCCGCGGTCCGCTGCGCACTGGCCGGTGCCGCAGCACATCCCGTGGCCGCATCCCAACCTGGTGGCCGAGGTCAAGACGGAGGGCTTCGACCTGCTGTCCAAGGAGTGCGTCACGCTGCAGGGCAAACAGTCCGCGCTGGAGGGCGACGCGTGGGTCATGTCGTTCGTGGACGCGGAGAACCGGCTCACGTACGGCGCGTGCCGGCGGCGGTGTCTGAGCGTGCTGAAAACGCTCCGGGACCGGCACCTGGACCTGCCCGGCAATCCGGTGACCAATTATCACGTGAAAACGCTGCTGTTGTACGAGTGCGAGAAGCACCCGCTGGACGCCGAATGGGACGAGCCGTGCCTGGGCGACCGGATCAACGGCATACTGTTGCAACTCATCTCGTGCCTGCAGTGCCGCCGGTGTCCGCACTATTTCCTGCCGCACGTGGACCTGTTCAAGGGCAAGACGCCCGGCAGCCTGGAGAACGCGGCCAAGCAGACGTGGCGGCTGACCCGCGAGCTGCTGACCAATTCCAGGGCTTTCGACAAACTGTAAGCCCTAGGGCGCGACACACACGTCTCGAGTGCGAAACGTCGATAATACCCCATTGTCGTTGTAGGTACAGTGAAACCTCCTCCTCCCCCCGAACGGACACCCCTAAATAGCGGACGAAATTTCGGTGACCCTAGAGTGTCCGGTATTCGGAGGTTTCACACAGTATATTATTACCCGTGTTTATAATTAATATATTATAATATGAAACACTGTTAAGAAAAAAGACCCATTTACGCGATTTTCTAATTTTTATTTATTTTTTCACAAAAACATTTTAGAAAAACGTTATGGTTTATATTTTTTTGATTTCGAAAGTCCCATAATTTGTATGGAAACAAAATGAAAAATAAATAACATTGGTTATTTGGTTTTCAATAAACTTCTAACAGAGTTGATTAGAAAAATGAGTTATTTATTTTTACTTCAATATTTAACCCCTTACTCGATTGCCATTTAGTTTCTTTGGCCATTTAATTACTACTAATAATGCACTTCTGAATGATTAAAAATATTAAACATTTAAAGATCTTCACTAAAATATATGGTCAACTTAAGAAAAAAAAAAAAAAAGTTTTCATTAGAAAAAAGGCCCACAAATCAAAACAAAAGATTTATTTTTTATTTTTAGTCTTTAATCTAATAATTATGTTCAACTTGATAAAGAAGACGTTTATCATAATAGTTTAAAAAATTGTTAAGTGACTATATTTAAAATTTTTTTTTTATATTAACCGTAAAATTCTAAAAACTAGATTTGGGCCCTTCTTCTTATCAATGTTTCATATATATATTATATATATATATCATATTTTCTCGCTCGTTATAATATTATGTGTTAATTAAGACGTTTTTTTTTTTTTTTTTTTATTCCCACGTTTTGTTATGCATCTTATATTCTGTATAATAATTATTATTACAATAGGATTATTTATTATCATTAAATATTTTTATTTTTTTTATTTTACGCCGTGTTCCGCGGACGATGATAACCATTTTTTATTGTTTTGTTATTGCTGTACTCGCGCATAAATGATACAAAAAATTATAAATAATGGAGTAGCTTAGGCTAGTTTTCATAATGCTACCGATATTAAAAAAATCTCAAGAAAATTTTATCCACAATAAAATGTAGACAATAAAATGCATTACAAATTATATTTTAACTTCGAAATTTCTTTCTATTGAATACTAAATACGATTGTGTCTCAAGACATAGGATATAAGGATATAAAAGTATCATATTGTACATAAATTTTGTCCTATTTATAATTTATGTAATTGCATCGATGGTAAAAGATTAAGGACTATTACGTCTATTTCTTGGTCTAGTGACTATTAAATCTATTTGAAGTCAAAACACTTCGATTGAGATATGATTTTAAGTCGATCGCGACTACATTTCGTCTTTCCTCGAGCTTTTTTTTCTTTTTTTCAGAAAACTAAAATCGTTTTAGTCCAATCATATAATCGTATTTCGATTGTGAATAATGTAACTAATTGTATTAGTATTCGACAAATATTAGTATTCAATTAAAAATAGAAAAATACAATTTTTTAAACAATTTTTAATTTATCATATAATTTATTAAATAAGGATAGATGTCGATCGGAACAACTTGGAAAATTCAGAGATCCATCACATTGAGAATTCGGCCACCCCTGACCTAACTTAAACTCAATCCAAACTGTTTATATCTATACGCCACGCCATAGTATGTATACATATAGTATACGAATCTTAATTATATAATATATAAACGAAAATGTTTTGAAATTTCAATTTTTACTCACTCAAATCAAAGCATCAGTTATCTGTTTACTTGTAATCACGCGTTTTTAATAAATTCTCACCTATATTTACTATTATTATTATTATTATTATTATACGTATAAAATACATAGTTAAAATATTATATTCTATACATTGTGATTTCATTTTTAAATTTACAAAAACTTCTTCGACGTACCACTGGAAAAAATACATAACACCTAACCCAACACACACACACACACAAAAAAATAAAAATCATCGTTCGTTGAAATTTTTTAAAAATCACTACCAAAATTATGTTTTGTTTTTGCCCCCAATGGAATAAGTAGTAAGTAGTACGTCGTGTTCAGCGCACAGTAGTGTTGAATATTGTATTTTACTATTAATTTTTACATTAAGTGGTCTCAATCATTAATATCTACAATATATTTTATATTAATCCATATAGTTATTTATGATTTAACAAATGTATAACAAATCGATTGTCGCGCACGTGATTTGTAGAGCAGTAATTTTTTTTAAACGTTCATAAAAAATAATCGTGCTGACTACTTGTAAATAATTCAATGATTGTAATATTTTCGTATTAATTCGTATTTAACATTGTAGTTTATTCTATTTTTTCAGCAAGAACTGAAATATTTATAAATAATTATGCGTGTTACCTATTTATACGTACATAAAACACACTGTAAATTGAAAATTTCCTTCACGGTTATCGTTAAAAATGAACAATTGAAACATAAAATAATTCACCAAATTATTACTTATACATTTTACATTTTATATTTTTTCAACGATCTAACGATTTACCATAAGAAAAAATAAACTGCTCGGATCTCTGCCATCATATTTCATTTATATCCCACAATTTGTATTTGTTTTTTTTTTTTTCAAAATTAAGCAATTAATATCTATTACTAAATAATAAAAGCCAAAAAAAAAAAAATAAATAATAAAATGATGTGATGAATAAAAAAAATAAAACTCGCAGAATGCTTGAAAAAAGTTTTAACTTCACATGAATTTTATTATCACATAGGATGCCTATAAGTTTTGTTCAAACCATTCGTTTATTGTAAAAACAACGCGATAATTTTATCTCTAGTCAATTATGAAATAACTATGATAATGTACAATACTTTCATAACACTATTTTATATTTTTTTTGTTTTTTTTTTTTTTTTTTTACATAACATTTTGCTATACGCAAAATATACTTTGTGCAAATGATCGAAGCTAAATTTGATGTAACAAAATTTATATTAAATCGGTTTTGATATTTATAATAAATGTTAAATGGAATTTTTGTGAAAATAAATATACATATATTATATTTTAACGAAATGCTTTTATGTTATTTTTCATTTATTCCTAATACCCCCAAGAACAAGGACACCAAATTGCACGAGGGAAGTGTACTGTTCTTTACCTGATTATTTTTGGATATAATTTTTGAAAAATGATGTTTGCTGGGGGCCGGAGAAAAACGCGTCCATTTACGTGGATTACGCGGGTAAGTGGTACGTTTCGCGCACCTCACGTACACACAGTTGAACGGTTTCCGGTATGATAAATGAAGAGAAGTGCATTAAAGATGAAAGCATCGCGGCGGCGGTCCCCAAGAGTGTTGTAAAATAACGGAAGAAGACACACGGTCACCATAAGAGCGCTTAGGGTGGTAATTGAGTTAAGTGCTCTCTCACTCTCTCTCGCGGAAGTGCGTCTGGTGGTATATCGCTTAAACGATCGCGCGGAGTGGAAGCACACATAACACGAATTATGAGGCGAACGGCGTCGCGTCTTGTCACCCCCGTATTTTATAATAATTGCTTTTAATAATAATAAAAAAAAAAAAAAAAAAAACACTAATGAGGAGACTCTTATTTTACCCTAATCAACCCAGTCGTTATCCGCGTTTAATAATAATATGCAAATAAAATCAATATTAATTGTGTTGTGTGTGTATTAGATTAGGCTACCTACTGCAGTTTCATGTTGTTTCTGTAATGAAAACTGTTTAATTTAAAAAGTGAAGTGAAGTGAAGTAAATATATTACTTAGTAATAGAATATAAGAAATAAAGATCGGATACTCTTAGTGGGTGTGTTGAAAATGACAACTATTATTTTTCATTATATTATTTAACTTCCTTCGTTCAGAATTGACTTACTGAATAAATTATTTATTGTTTCTTAAAAAAATTCTACACACCCGCCAAGAGTATCTGATTCGAGGAGCGAAAAAATATCTGTGATGCGAAGTACGACCGGCTTTCTTGCCTACATTTTAATTTACTTTGCTTTTTTCTTTTGAGTATATTATTTCGACGGGTATTTGTTCTATAGGTATTTCTACTCGAACATTTTTTCCTAGATTTACTAACACCATGCGATGATAATAAGAAATTTTGCAAAAAAGTTTTATACGTATTAATGGTTTCCGTAATCACACTAGCCCAGTTGGACAGTTGGAAATCAATCAAAATACAAATGAAGATAAACAAAAAAAAAAAAAAAAAAAAAAATGTGACAGATAGTATTTATAACATGTGAAATTTCATTTCGTTAAAATGTATACGATAAATCATTCCAAAAAACTAACAATACATTATCAACTAATGAACGAAAAACGTCTGGAATCTAAGAAATCTCGTATATAGATTGTTTCCACCAGTCGGCTGGAAATATTTTGGATTTTGGATTTTTTTTTTTATCCTTTTTGGTTTTCAAACGAGTATATACTTAAAATTAAGTATAGTTTAGTGGGTATAGGCTTGATAGCACACTTTCCCTCTAATTAAAAACTAATTCCCCCCACCAAATATTTGACATCATTAATGATGAATATCTTAAATTTTATTTTGCTGAAAATAAATTCGAGATCACATGCCCTTCCATTTACATATTAGCATATTTTCACTTATAATGTAATAAGTAAAAAAAAAAATTTTTAAAAAATGTAATAAACTTGACTTAAAATCAGTGGCGTACCCGAAATTATCACAATCATCATCAAAACGTCATAACGACACTCGGCGCGATATTATTTCGAAATAAAACACAAATTAAGTACTTACACCCTCGGACGACGAACAACAAGGCCGACGACAATCATCATCAACGTATATAGAGAGGGACCCATCATAGTCTAGTGTACACAACACAGATGTTTTACACACCGCACAAAACACTATACATATACAGCACGGGATTACGAGGACCCGAGGCCATATTATAAAAATTTTCTATTGTTGTTGTAGATCCCCTCCCCCACCTCGAGTGCAGTTTCATATACACGTATTATATTTACATGTGTATTATATGTACTATTATGTACCACGAACTCGCGAACACTATGTGTACTATATATTATATAACGACTAGGATACACGCGCGGAGAAGGGATGTTTCTTTTTCCAACTCGTTAAAACGTTAGTGATGATTAGGAGGGCTCGGAAGTTGTAAGAGCTAAAAAATTGCAAAATATGCATTTAAAAAATGTTAAAAATATGCAAAAAAATTATTCTAAATTCCAAAAATAAAATGTCGCTAATAAATTAATAATAAACATAAAAAGTATTTATAACTGAAAAAAAAAATTATATCTGGTTGGCATTTTGACATATTAAAAAAAAAAAAGCCGGACATATTTCGCACGACGGGTAGGATTTTCTTGACGGGTGTATTGAATTTTAAAGAAACGATAAATCATTTCTTCAATAAAACGATTCTGAACGAGGGAAGTTAATAATATAAAATAGCCGGACATACTTCGCACGATGGGTGTACTTCGCACGACGGGTAGGTATTCTTCTCTTGACGGGCGTATTAAATTTTAAAGAAACGATAAATCATTTCTTCAGTAAAACGATTCTGAACGAAGGAAGTGTTAATAATATAA
>JAIPRM010002054.1:0-32825 GCA_025469315.1 Stegophylla sp. TES_Ste_2020 | reverse complement strand
TACCATCTGGGTGTGATTCCGGTTCTATAGAGATATTGATCGAAACTTTTGGTCCAGTATTTCTATACGAAAAAGTGTTCACAGAAAGAGAAAAAAGAAAAAAAATAAATAAATAAATAAACATCATTGTAAAATCATAAGCTTCTTCACTTCGTTCAGAATCTAAAAAAACAAAATTGTTCGTATTCGGGAATGGTCGCGCCGCGCCCCATCAATCCCACGGCGCGTTTATAGTACGCGCTATACCACACCACGCGCCGTGGGATCCCGGCTATACAAGGAAATAGGCATGTTATAAAGATAGATAACAATATTTAATTCTATAAACCGTATTTGATAATACTGTGAATACTGTAACCAGTGTAACCACACGGCCAAAAGTTGAATATATTTAACTATGCGGTAATTAGGGTAACGTATTGGTAGACACGTTGATGTTTTGGATACCAATTTTTATCAAATCAATCAGAGAAGAGGATTTTACACGACATGACACGACACAGTGAGTTTTGAACAATGGATACAATGATACTGGGTTCAAACCTTAATTGGTGAAAAATAATTTTTTGTACTTTTTTTAACCGCGACTGACCATTGGCGTTACGATTAACATTAGTACAAATTATATTATAGTGAATTAATATTGATTTACGATAATTAGATCAGCTTTAATTTATTTTATTGTAAAATGAAATTATTTTCGGAGTGTTCATCAGATGTAGTGGCTGTGGTTTTCAACCTTTTTTGATTATTATTTAGATAGGTATGTTTAATAAATAACAACTACTGTTATTTAAAAAGTGTTGGACCAGTATCTAGTAATTTTTTTTGAGTTGAGTCACGTTGTAACGTTGAGTACTTGAATATTGTGTGTTTGTCAAGATAATTATTGATGTCCTTATAAAAATACTAAAAACAATAATAATCTATTTTCATAACATCAAATCATTAACAATCCATTATTTGGTATTGGGGTATTATTATGGAATAACGATCTGCACATTAAAAATATTCCTTGGCTTGCTGTGTGGGGGGACATTACAATGGTCTATTTTAAAATGGGGACGATAATCCTTGGTGATACGATAGTACTATGTTAGACTATTAACACGCACACAATTTCGGTGACACGCCAATTAAAATACAATTCGTAATTTTTAATTCGCTTTCTATGAACAAATTGGTAAAAATTATGTATTTGTATTAACGTGTAATAGTAAACGTACATAAGTTAAGTTTGAATTTAACAATGAATAAAATCCTGTTTATACGTGTTTGATCGCAGTAATTTAAGGTACTAGCAAAAAAATAAAAATAAAAATTGGTCGGCAAAATTGCTTACACGCGTGGAGAATAAAATCGAAAATAAAATTTTTATTTGACACTCGGGTATCAAAAGGTTCACCGTCTAGATGGCGGAAATATGAACCTCTTGACTGACCGAGTCAATTTGGTTGGAGAGACTTTTGGATCGCTTAATCCCAAAAAAAAGTGGTTTTGTCGTAAAAAAAAAAAAAAAACGTGTAATAAATTGTATGTACATAGGGGCCCCTAAAATACGATTGTATTTTAGGAGGGGCTTTTTACAACAATAATAATAATATTTTATTACATTACGGTACTTCAAACAGATATTATACAAATAAATACATTGAAACAAATAAACTCACACACACACACACACACACACACACACACATGTACCGTGTATACATATAATAATATGAGAAATAAAAAAGCAACGAAAACAGTATAAAAAAAAAAAAAAAATACAATACGGGTTCGGGAAAAAATCGTCGAAAACGGTCAACGTCACGTCTTGTTGAAACACGAATCGAGGAGGTTTGTGCGCGCGCGATGACCGTGGTGGTCATCTGGCGGCGGCCAGGACGTCGTCGGTGACGGACCGGGCGTACTCGTAACACCGCCGGTGGCCGCGGGTCAGCGATATCAGGGACACGGACTCGTCCAGCGGACAGCCGTGTTCGCGCGCGTACCGCAGACAGTCGAACCGGCCGAACCACGCCGCGTTCCGGCACACCGACACGTCCCACGGACATCCGTTCTCGCGCGCGTACCGCAGACAGGCCACGTGCCCGTTGGCCGCGGCCATGTAACACGCGAACGCGTTCCACGGACACCCGTGCCGGTGCGCGTACCGCAGACACTCCGCGTGCCCGTTGGAAGCGGCTTGCTCGCACACGGACTCGGTCCACTGGAAGCCGAGCGTCCGGGACAGCCGCAGGCACTCGACGTGCCCGTGACGGGCGGCTTTCTCGCACACGGTCACGGGCGTCGATAACCACTCTCGCCCCGCCGCCGCTGAAAAACACCGGGCCAACAACGCGTACGAGTAGTAGTGATGTGCGCCACTAGGAATATTCCCCGGGGAACGTTCCCGGGCATAGGCGCAATTAGGTGGGGGGGGGACTCGAAGCGGCTAAGCCCCTCCGAACAAACTACTCATACATAGCCCTCCCCCAGAATTTTTCAGAATTATTATTACCTACATAAAGTTAATGCTTTTTCGGAAGGCTAAATTAATCGTACAAACATAATGTTAGCTCCATCCAAAAAAAAATGTTTTCCAAGTTGCGCTTATGATCCCGGGAACAAGGAATATTCCCAAACCTCTTGGGAATATTCCTTCGGAAAAATTTAAAAAATTAAACGATTATTACTGTATCCATAATACGAGTTTAAGACAGTAGATAATAAAGAAACCGTATTATAGTTATTGTACCAGCTACTTTATTTCGCATCTAATCTTCTTTGTTGAGCATTGTAATATAATTATAAATGTTTTTTTTTTATTATTTTAATTAACTACAATCTTTGCACTCATGACTAGTATACACTTAAATTAGATTTACATCGAATAAATATTAATTTTTTTTTAATCACCCAAATGTAGAGCTTTTCTCCAATAATAGTTTTAGTAAAAATACATTTGTCATTCGGATCAGTCATAGTTATAAATTGAATTAAACGTTGAAACATATTTTGAACAATGTTTTTTTTTAAAAATATAATATTCCCGATAAATTCCCCATTTCAGGAATATTTCTGGAAATAATCCCCGGGAATTTCCCGTAAATAAATTCCCGGTTTTACATTGTTAACATTCAATTGAAATAGTAGGTATTTAGTATAATAACCGAAAATATTGAATTTTCAAAATAGAATAAAATAATTAGAAAACTATTGTTGCTCGTGGATTTTAATTCACACCATCGTATTCAGCGTCGAAAAATATAAAAGATGCAATAAAACATTATCAATCTTCAGCAGTCAAGTATGATAAATCTATAGATATTTCAAAATATCTGTCTGTATTTTTTTAAATTTTTTTCAAGTAAACCCTTGTAAAATGTTTAATTATTCATCTGTAAGAAATTTTATTGTACCAAAATATTTGCAATGAAATTCTCTACCTAGGCACCAAATTTCAAAACAATAGGTTTGGCCAATTTTCTTTTATGTACGTTAAAGTGCGAAATTTTAGGTAAAACTAACGAATTTCGTTGAAATTTTAACGGGTATAAAAAAAAAGTTGTCTAACGATTTTCGAGATTTTTTCAAGTCAATTAGACAATATGTCATTGAGATCATATTAAATTTTCAAGTCTTAATATCAAAAATCAAAAATTTTATTACTTAAAAACTAACAAAAAATGAGAAATTTCCGAAATTTTCAAAATGCTGTACTTAACTCAAAATTGATCAAATATTTTTGAAATTTTTATAAAATGTTTTCGTAACAATTTTTAGTGGTTGGTAAAAATTTCAAGTCCCTAACTGCATTATTTTTAAAGTTATGTCAAAAAGTAATTTTCAATTTTATGGAAATTTCGGTAATTGCATATTTTGCCGTTTTTTGTCAAATTTTGACAGATTTTTCGCGTTTTTAAAAAAAATATTGAGAAATTTGAAAAATGACCTCTTTAAAGTATCATTTGGGTTCGATTTCGGATCTATAAAGTTACTGATCGAAACTTTTGGACAAGTATTTTTATACGAAAAAGTGTTCTCAGAGGAAGAAAAAAAATATAAACATCATTGTAAAAACATAAGCTTCTTCACTTCGTTCAGAATCTAAAAGTTGTCTGTCGAAGCTTTTGAACAAGTATTCTCTCGGAATCTCCGTACAAAAAAGTTTTTACGGAAAAAAAAGTAATAATAATAAACGTCATTGTAAAACACTAGCTTCTTCGCTCCACCCAAAATTAAAAATATACTCAAGAGGGGAGGTGTCCATATACTTTAGTTGCTTTTTATTATAACCTAGATTTTATCGAACAATTTACTATTTTTACACTCCAAGGATGTCTGGGGCCCGGACTATCTCTCCTACGATTGACTATTGAGCAAATATGTGTGTCAAACTATCATGTACCAACCGTTTAAAATTTCGTTCTTCGAAGGGTCCATTCCGGTCTTAATAAAATCCAATATGGCGGTACAACAGGGTTTTACGTCGACCTCCAGTGTACTCAGATCGTTGTAGAAATATTGCTCTTCTTTGGTGCATGAAATGTATGAAAGTTTTCTCAATGAATAGACTACATGACTGAAAAAATAAAACTATGTTAAGTAACCTGAAATCCATGTAAAAGTGCAATATACGTTGTAATTGTTATTATGTGAGGATGCTATACGTTTGAATAATATAACGTATAGATCTGAAACAAAGTCAAGATTTATAGCATAGCATAGGCATGCGCACGGGTACAGCGGGTGCTTTCTCTGGATCTGACATTTTTCTTTAGATTTAGTGGGCTATAGTGAATATTTTTTAAATATTTAATTTTATTTGAAAACTGTATAAAATTTATTTTATTAGTCTGTTACCAATATCTAAATTTCAAATTAGACGAGCATATATTTTACGTAATATATTACGTATCAGGGACTGTAACCAAACTGAAAAGAACCTGTTCTGGAATTTGAAAACCCTTAAAACATTTGGGATAGGATCCGAACCGGAACTGAATTTACGTTTTTAAATAACCGGAACTGGATCCAGAACCCTTATTTTGAATTGAAAAATATTGGACTTTAAAAAACCATAAATTTATTTTTATTCTTAAAATATTGAAATATTTTGTAGTCATTTTCAAGAACCGGTTCTGGAACTTATGAACTCTTACAACCGGAACCGTAACCAGAACCATTTAAACAAATAATTGAGGACCGATGACAAAATAGGAGAATAACAAAATTCTACAGATTTATACACTTTTGCTTTGCAGTTTTTTATTCGATGGTCGAACGTAATGAGTAAATTCGAGTACCTATCGGTTTTTATAAAAAGAGAAAATCTCAAGGTATCGTCTGGAATTTTCAAAAAATAAATATACACTGAACAACATACACAAAAAAAACTGTTTAAAATCAAAAAAAGCAAACATTTTTATCAAAACATATATTAATTGATGAGATCATAAACAGAGTTTTAGCAATACTTATTTTTATCATATTTATCTTATTTCCCACATATTGACATATTATTATATTTAATAAACAAATTATAAGTGGTAAAGTCGATTTAAGCGCAAATTATAAATAATAATTTAACGTATATTTTAGATTTTTATCACACAATAAATTTCAACCCTAATTGTGTATATAAAACGTACATATGTTCTATAACACCTATTACCTAATGTATGGCATAATAGGCATACTAATATACTTTGTTATTTTACGGCATTAGAATGGCATTTTATCGAACAAAGGGTAAATAAGTTCAACATTACCTAGGTATATTAAAAATAAGTCAAAAACTACTAGTTTTACAGCATAGTATATCTAGTCTTTTTTTTGTTTTATATACTAACATGTTATCGATGTCCATATTCATTCTTGATTGATTTCAGCTGAATTCATTTGTCACCATAAGTTTCACAATGCTTAATGGATTTTTTTTACATATGGATTTATAAAAAAAATTTACAATACAAAAAGGTAAAAGAAAATACAAAAATGATATTGACGGATTACAAAAGTCACGAAAACCGTGAAAATAAGAAATTATTTCCAATTAAAATATATTGAATGTAAAATTGTATGTACTCATGAATAATTAGTTAATCTTATGTCACTATTAATCCATAGATTATGTACTACAATATGCATTGTTATTATCTAGTAATCTATATTGCAAATCAACGTTGATCGTCGATATATTCACAGATAATACAAAATATATACCTATCGATGCCATAGACTATAGAGAATAATTATTGTATATTATTAAATTATTAAATATGCTAAATTCACTTTTAGATTCTGAGTGGAGTGGAAAATCTATAATGGTTTTACAATCATATTTACTTATTTTTCTCTTTTTCTTTCTTTTTTTCTTATTTATTTTTATGGAAACATTTTTTTTACATAAATACTTCTTCAAAAGTTCTATATAGCTAGTTTTTACATCAGAAATTACACTTCAATGATAGTGTTGAAAGCGAATTTTTCAAAATTCTCGATACTTTTTTCCAGAAATAATTAATAGATAACTACCGGAAATTGGTAAAAATTACTCTACTTTTTAGAACAATCAGAACAATTGTTGAAAATTTTAGAATTTTAGAATTACTTTGTTTCTTTTATGGTTTTAACTAATATCGACTCTCATTATAATAATACATTCCAATAAATGATACTGTGTCCATACATTTTTGAAAATGACCTGGTATATAATAAATAATAATAATGTATTAATATAATATGTTACAGTATCGAACAATTTATAAGTAAATATTTGATTATTATGAAAAACAACGTTACAAGTTTGTTATAAAATTTTATATTTATTGTACATTATATATTTTATATTATTATAGTATTAATATTTAAATTTCTTAAATTTTGCGCCCGGGGTGCCTTTTGCCCCCCCTCCCTTTAGCTATGGCTCTGGCAGTGAGCACATGATCTGCGTGGACGTCGACTCCAGCCGAAGTACTGTGTAGCGAACATATCGATTTTTGTGCGTGGACATCGCCGCTGTGGATTCCGCGACCACTACTTCTCCGACACACGGGCGCGCACACATACTTTCTGGTCAGGGGAAGTGAACACCTTAAAGGGCCCTTTTTTTTCATACCAATGGTTCCGAGAACCATTTAGATACAATCCCCGCGCAATAAATTACATTATGAATACCTATTACATTTAATAATAACTAGGGCAGAGGACTTGTAGCATTTGCATATTTGTTTTGCTCGGTTACAAAAGTAGCAGAGTACGAAATAAATAAATACGTTTCATGTTTTTACAAAGCTAGTTTTGAAATTTAATTTTGCATTTAAACGTATATTTTGAGTATTTTTGGTTTTTAGAGCATATTTTATATTTTTTTACTCTATTTTAAACTTTTTGAAACATATTTAACTTATTTAAATTTTTTCCACACCGACGTTTTTATTTCAAACAATTCAGTCAAAATTTTTAGTTAAAAATGTATTTACTATTAATTTTTGTCGCATAATATTGTTTTTGATTGTCCGTGGACACATGTATTTCTTTGAAACGCTTGAGGATTGCGAATAAAGCAATAATAATAAATTTTATTAATAGATTCATAATCATTAATCACATATGACAATGGTTTAAATTATATTTAAATTAAGTAATGGTTTTGACTCATTTTAAAGCTTATTTATTTCGTTAATACTTTTAAATTAAATCGCAAAAAAAAAAAAAATGTTAATGCATATTTTAAGTGCATAAGTACTTGCATATTTACCGTTTTTCCAGGGCTACAAGTCCTCTGCCCTAAATAATAACGTACAAGATACTTATTTTTATTCTCGACAATCATTAAAAGTAGTTTAAACTATTATAATTAAAATTTCCGCTCAGAATTTAAAAGGCCGGACAGACTTTGTACTATGGATTTACTTTGTTTTTTTTGGTGGGATATTCTTGGTGGTTGAATTTAATTATTTTAATTTTAAAGAAACAATAAATTATTTCTTCGATAGAACGAGTCCGAGCAGAGGTTCGTTTATTATACAATAACCATAAACCAGGTAACAATATTACTGGGAGTAATTTTAAAAATTCAAAATTGTAACTTATCATACAAATTCATACAATAATTGGTGTATAAATGAATGACGATTACGATGAGAAATTTTAATTTTAATTAGGGGATGGGCTGGCGAGACGTCTCATCAACCTATCCGGTTTATTTTATTAATATCTTCAGTACCAATGTCATACAAATGTTAGAAATAGTTAGAAATAGTCATACGAATTCATACAAATGGAGTACTAAAGGTTGCATATTAAAAACCTTCAAGAGACACAATATGTTGCAATTGAATCTCAAAATATATTGTGCTCGTTCCTAAGTTCATTTGAAAAATCTTATCAATTCAACACATGATAATTGATAACAGCCAAGTGTATGAATATTATTATTTTTTGTTTTTCCTAGTAACGTAATAAGATTGAATATTTTAAAATATTGTATTTGGTGTCAATTATTATTTTAAGATTTATGATGCTGAAGCTAATCAAACTAAACTATGTCCGTAGTTGTATTAAAATACCACATAACACTTATGCAACACCAAGTAATAATAACTTTAGTAAACTTATATTATGAATTAAATATATAAAATATAATTAGGTACAGTAGAAATATATTCAAGTGACTTTGGTAGATTTGAGCCTTGTCCATCATAATCTGATAGTGTGAAAATTAAAGAAAAATAGATTGCAAAGTATTTGAATTTGTTCATTATAATTAAACAAATTATGGTTGCTTTAATTGTATGAATGTGTGCATAAATTCTTATATTTTTCCCTTCAAAGATTTCTAATGTGTAATAATATTATATATCATTAGATACATTAATAACAATATAATATTTATGTCTTAGGTATTATGTCATTGGGGAAGTCTAAAAAAAAATTGAGCAAAGGAGGTCCTATTGTGGAAAAAACTGAATTGCCAGTAGAAACTGATGCCAAAAAACTTGTTAAATATGTATGTGGAAGTAATATTCTAAAAGAAGGTCAAGATGTAGAAATAAAACCAGATTCAGAATATCCAGATTGGCTTTGGAATTTAAATTTAGGTAGTACCTATTTTATTATTATAAATTAAAGGTTTATCAATATTTTGATTTTATGATAATTGCGTTCCAATTAAAATACCTAATAAGCTTATGTCGCTTATGAACAAGTTTGAATGGGTTATTATTAATATTAACTTGATTTTAATCAAAAATAATATTGAATCATCTAAAATATAATTTATAACTCTAAAGTAATTTAGTCTATTTTACTGATCAAGTTGTATAATAGTTGTGTGATACATTGATTTTGTAATCAATTTTATTATAATCCATATCATCTTAGCCATGAACAATTAAATAGTATAACATAAATGCATGATCGATTTCAATTAATAGTAAGGTCCACAATGAATATTTAAAAATATTATAGTTGTTTGTCTTATAAACCATCTTTTATAAAATTGGATTATAATCAAATTTAAATGTTTCCTTCTTTAATATGTCAGTGTATTAAAATGTTTCTCATATTAACTATATATATATTTTTTTTTCAGATGGACCAAAGCCATTAAATGAATTGGATCCAAATACAAAAGCATATTGGTTTAGAGTTCGAAAACTAGCTATGAGAAGAAACAATTTATTAAATAAACTAAAAAGGTTTTAGGCATTGGCATATATTGTGTGTATACTAGTTGTGATAACATTGGTCATTTTGATTTTTTAAGTAAAATGAATATTAAATGTTCAATGAAAATAATTTGTAGTTCAGTCTATGGTTATTTCAAAGGTCTCATGACTCGTGATACAAATATATCCAACTTATATCATTTGAAAAAATTTATTAAATATAATGGTTATAGCATGAATGATAATATTTTTATAATTTTTAGATTTTAAATGGATCAAAGAAACTAGTATTT
Source organism: Stegophylla sp. TES_Ste_2020 (assembly GCA_025469315.1). Taxonomy (NCBI): domain Eukaryota; kingdom Metazoa; phylum Arthropoda; class Insecta; order Hemiptera; family Aphididae; genus Stegophylla; species Stegophylla sp. TES_Ste_2020. The sequence continues at coordinate 22,870 of JAIPRM010002054.1, read as the reverse complement.
TTACAATGATGTTTTCTTTTCTGTTTACACATTTCATATAGAAATACTTGTTCAAATATTTCGAGCAGAAATTTTTTGAATCACAATTTGCCTCTTCATCAAAGATGACTAACGTGCAGCACGCAACTTATATGAGGCACATCTGATACTTCTAAATGGTACTCTAATATTTGAAATTTTTTGTGTAACCTCTATGATATAACAGCTATCTCCCTTATTTAACAACGAAAAAAATTAAAATAGTTATTTTATAGAACATCTTAATTTTTTATTTGCTTACTCAGCACAATATAGAAAGAGGTTGGCCACCCCTGTTCTAGATGGTACTTTTGAGAGGCAATTATTTGAAATTCTCAATAACAGAACTTTGAAAATATTAGAAATATCTTGGTCTTTGTAAATTTCTATTTCATTAAATTTTAATGTCTGAATATTAAGACCTGGTAATGTAATACAAATATGTATTATGAATGGCACTGAAAAAATATTGATAATCGTATGTTAACTTTTTGTTTTAAAGCCTCTTTAAGTGAAAATTAAGAATAAATTTGTCATTTTTACTTAAAATGGTGATTTTTTTAAAACCTATAAAACAAATTGATTCTTAATACGATAGAAATTATCTATAACCAAAATATTCCTCACATGTTTTTGTTCACCAGCTAATATTTTCATAAATATTGGATCTATTAATAATCAAGATAAATAATGAGGTAAAAGTAAAAACTTAGGGTATATGAAATAAATACAAAAATAAGCAACTGTCACAGTAAAATATAATCAGACAACATTGTAGATTGATGAGCGATAAATGACTACTACATATTATTACATGTATTATTTTTATTCAAAAAAAGGTTCATGTTTAATTAACTAATAAAATATATCACTTGACTTTAAAGTGTGAGGCCCCTACTTTGCGCAAGGTTTCCCAAAAAAGCCTCTCCTCTCCCAAAAGTGGTTCTAGTTGTTACTCCCAGTAATTCATAATTATTATACAATGATAATAATGAATAATTTATTACCTACAGTTTATATTTAGTAGTGTGTGATTCAGTGGTTCCAGATTTGTATTACTATTTTTTAAAAATCAAACAGTTAGTAAGACATGCCTATCACTATATTGACATACAATTATGTTTAACTTTTGATTCTGAGTGGAGTGAGAAGTTAGTGTTTTTACAATGATATTTATTTATCTATTTTTTCTATGAAAATTTTTAAATAGAAATATTTGACCAAAATTTTTGATACCTTATCAACTTTTTGAATCAAAATTTGCATCTATATCGTCTTGGGTAGATAGTCAATTTTTTTAATTCTCAATAATTTTTTCATAATTTGAAAAGAATACCGAAAATTTGTTCAGATAGGCTTCTGAAAGTTTTTTTTAATCTAAATTTTATCAAAATTTAAACATAGATAGACTATAGTATGAAAAATAGTTATTTTTAGTTTTAATTTTTCATTTGATTCATGTGTTAAATGAAAAATAGTTAATTTGTTAAAAAAAAAATTGAAATTTTTTTCCTTTCCTCAGTTAATATAAAACTAGCTCTTTTTATTTTTTTTTGTATTAATAATATTAATAATAAACTTTAAGTAAAAAAAAAAACTGAAGCTCCACTTAGAATCATTTTATGGAAGAAATAACATTTTTTTATTTATTTAGTATAACCACAAAGTCCCATCTGAGGAGTGAAGAATATCCATGGCACAAAGTGTATCCGGTTTTTTAAAAATTTTAATATATATATATATTTTTTTTTAACATTTTCTTATAGAAAGACTTGTACTAGTTTTGATAAGTAACTTTTTGGATTATTATTTTTTTCTAGGTCAAAGGTCGACAACTTGCGGCTCTTTAGGATATGCACCAAGATGAATACTTTTCTCTGTACATTCAATTTTAATTAAAAAAATTATCAATTTTACATAAGTTATAATTGTACCTGGTCCAATAAGCACTTAATGACACAATGATACGCATAAAGAATATTAAAAAAAAAAAAAAAATGGTTTTGAAATTTTTTAGAAAAACAGCTTAAGAGACATTTCTACCCTTCACTCAGAATCTAAAATTTGAACTACCTACAGAACGCGTTTATTTTTTCAACTAACATGAATGTAACGTGTTCTTATTTAGATTCTGAACGAAGTGAAGAAGCTAGTGTTTTTACAATGATGTTTATTTTTTCTCTTTTTTTATTTTTTTTTTCTGTGTACAACTTTTTGTATGGAAATATTTGTCCAAAAGTTTCGATCAATAACTTTTTGAAACCGGATTTGCCTCTAGATTGTACTTTAAAGAGGTCATTTTTTGAATTTCTCAATTCGTCAATTTTTTTTTTTTGGAAAAAACTACCTAAAATTTGACAAAAACGACTTAGAACCTTAGTTTTTTGATCCGAATTTTATGAAAATTTATCTATAGATAAAAAAATCATATAAGAAAGATTTTGGCGCAAGAAAATTTTGAAAATGTGAAAAAAAAAATTTTGGACATTTTTCTAATATTTTTTTTCTCATTTATTTTTTACATTATTAAATTCCCTCGTTTAGAATCATTTTATTGAAGAAATGATTTATCGTTTCTTTAAAATTCAATACACCCGTCAAGAGAATCCCACCCGTCGTGCGAAGTATGTCCGGCTTTTTAAAAATGAACTTGTACATTTTACTGAACAGTGAACGTTTGTTTTTTGAGTAAACGTTCCAAACACTGGATCAAACTGTAAAGTTGACCAAACATTATATTTTGGTCTTTAGTCTATGATTAGCTGATGACCAGCTAGGTATGCTAAATTCCTGTGCCAATTTAAAAAATGTGTTGTAGTAGTAGTATAATTCACCGATAGATAGCGCATGAAGTACCTACGTTTTTATAATAATTAAAAAAAGCTGGACGGACATACTTCGCACGATGAGTGTTCTTCGCACCTCGGGTGTGATACTCTTGGTGGTTGTATTTAATTTTAAAGAAACGATAAATCATTTCTTCAGTAAAACGATTCTGAGTGAAAGATTCAAATACAATATAATAATAATGATAATTGACGATAAGGATACATTTAACAAAATGAATCCTATTTAATATGAAAATCACTAAATGTGAAACTCGATTTCGCATAAAAAATAAATATACTTATTCTAGTTGTTTTCGGGTAAATTCTAGTAAGTTAGAGTCTAATAATGATATTCATTGTGAAAAAAAAACCAGATTGAAAATCATATTAAAATAATATCCGTAGTAATTATTGAAAGTATTAATATAATATTTAAGAAATATTTTTATACTCTATAAATATATTTTTTCATTTACTATAATCGAGATTTGGAAAATAATCTATTCAATATGTTCAAAATGCCGATATACCAAATATTATTATATTTAACGGAATAATTTTAAGTTCTTGATTCGCAATGTTTTATTATTATTATTATTATGGTCTTCGGTAAAAAAGACTGGTCACCACTGCTCTAACTCTTACAGTATTGTTTTAAACTTTGAGTTATTCTTTACAGTTTAATAATCAATTAGTAGGTAGTTTGTGTGTGCTTTGAACATTGGCGGAAATCAAGGAAGGCTTGAGATCTTAACCCTGAAAAATCCTTTCAAAGCCACCCCTAGATTTTTCATTGATTGCATAAGGTTAATACCATTAAAAAGGAACGCTAAATCAAATAAATATAATATGTATATGTTAGCCCCAATACAATATTTTTGTCGTATTTATGCAAATGATTTTGAAGTAATGCCCTCCTCCCTCCGCCCATTTGATCCGGCGGCACTGGCTGTGAATGCATAATCGATAGAAGGTTTGAGCATTTTAAAACAATAATATTATGATGATAATAATAATATGACTATAGATATAATATGCCGTTGATGTATGCGCGCACGTCCTGTGCATACATATTGGACGTGATACTTAACAATTTTGGATACGATTTATGAGTGATGCGAAACAAACGACACGAAACGTTATACCAAGTTAGAGGTAGATACCTAATTATTATTCGTCGACGATTTATTGAATTTATTCTGACCTGTTGGATTCCAGTCGGGGTCGTCGATACACGTATCTACTTCTACGCATGGTATCGTATCGTTGCGCAATATTAAATAGGTGAGTATATCCCCCCCCCATCTATACATTCCGGCGCAGTGAATTCTCACTCGTACTCATCAGTAAGTTGTATACGATACACTATAACGACTGTAAAAGTTATTTATATAATATAATATTTTATCCTCTGCTGCTGCAGATCGTGTATAAAAATTATATATAGATGTAATTAATAAACGAGTTTTGAAAGAAATAGCAATTGTATTATCAGTTATCACTCACCTGACCTGTGACCGTGTGTATTTTTCGGGTCGCACAGACTTTGAGAACGGTCTCGGCGAGTGAAATCGAAATTCTACGTATTTTACGTTTAACCGTTGATTTTATAATCTATATAGTCATAGACTATATTATAGTCAAATATATAGTCAAACTATATAGTCAAATCAATGGTTTAACGAACACCAGTGGCGCCGATGTCAGCTGACCTAACATCATATGACAAACATCATATTAAACTCATAGATAATAAAGATATGGATAGGCTATTCTTACTTTATCAGTGTTCCAGGATTGATTCAAAAGTGAGGTGTTTTTTTTCTTTTTAGTTTTTTTTCCGTGTTTAAACTAATTATTTTTGTTTACACAGCTGCATAGATACTTGCAATAACTGATGAATCGCCTCAGTTTTCCTCCCCTTTTATTGCCCCTCTGGGAACATCGCCTTACATATAATTGTTATATCAGTAGCCTATCCATATCTTTATTATCTATAAACTAAACCATCCTACCACCAGAGGTACATTTTAAAAATCGCTAATGATGTTTACGTCAGCAATTTATTTATTTCATCTCGTTATAATATTTTTTACCAAAATCTATAATTAATATAATCATAATTTATTTATATAAAGTTGAACTTTAATATTTTGGACCTGTTCGCTTTATTATTGTTTTGTATTCTACACAGTAGTGCAACCAAGGGGGGGGTGTTTTGGGTGTCTGGACCCCCCCCTTGAACCATATTTATGAAAATTTCATTCAATGAACATTGAAAAAAAGAAATCCTTTTAACTGTACTATAATTATAACCTCTATTAATTTAGAAATATATCATGGTTAAAATAAAAATAATATTTAAACATTGCTCACTATTTTATGAAATTTTTAACATTAGGTTATCAATAGGAGTTAGAACATCCATTACAAATTATAAAGGGTAATAATTTATCACGATGTACAAATGTAGTAGAAATCAAGAAACAAGATGTCTATTCAAAGTAATAAGTATAGTTGTTTAAGTCTAAATCCTTGTTATCAATCTACCAACTATCTACAATGTAGGTAGGTGAACATTTATTTTAAAGTTACCTGTAACATAATATTAATGCTGAAAAATCTTTTTTAATTTTTAGAGAAACTTAAAACACGCTTTAAAATATTGTCGAATATGCGATGCAAAATTTTATTTACCTACTACGAATAACGTTTTAAAAATTTTAGCTCAGAGAAAGGCAGTTAAATTTCCCGATAGTTCTTTTTGGAATCTGTATTTGATTCAATTTTATTCGGGAACCAATTCGTACACTTTATTTGACCCGGGAACCAATTCCGTGTTTCCCAAAAATTTTGAATTTCATCGTCACTTTGTCGATTAAATAATATGTACTCCAATTATTACTATCAGATATAAATTACTTAACTTTTGGTGTATACATATTATATGTATACATTATAATACGTGTTGTACCTCTATGTGTTGATTCGTGTCAATGGATCCGTTTCGTATTCGAGTTTAAATTATAACCGTTTAGTAAATTATACGGTACATAATATCTAGGTATTTCGTGTTCATAAATAGATAAGCGCGTATTGGTTGGAAAAAATATACTTCATTTTCTTCAACGGATATATTGGCCATTTTTTAAAATATATCATAAAATGTTTAGTAAAAAAAAAAACAAAAAATACTGTAATCGAAATAATGCGTCTATAAAATACGCGTTAATAAATGAACCCGTTAATTTATAGTATTTATACGTTTTTATTTAAACGTTTATTAACGCTTAAAAGCGTAAAATCACGGACTATTATTGATTTCCCAACCGAAGAAGTAAATTAGGATGTGTTGAATATAGGTATTTTTATCGATTCTTTTCTTTATTTTCAATCAAATAGGTTTAAATTGTTTTTTTATTTTCAGACTTCCAGGAATCCTGTCGCATTATATAGGTAGTATTATAACAACATGAAATTCATAACAAATAAAAACGTATTCTATCGTGAAAGTTCGAATTCTGACAATTGAGTGTAAAAGTGGCATTGAATGTGAATTTGACCTAGGAAGAAAATTGAAGATTTGTTGTAATTCGATTTAAAAAAGGTATAACCGCGAAGAATTAGTTGCAATTCTGTATTAACTATTTATGTTTAAAAAATATATTTTTTTTTTTTGCTTCTGTACTTATAACACATTTCTGAAATTGCTAAAGATATCCATTATTTTATTAAAGTAATATGTCAAGACATTAATTGTCATTTTTTTTCTTTTAAAGCCAGACCAAATTTTAAGGAAGGCAAAACAGATTTTTTTAGAGGTTGGGGATAAAATGAAAAACAATATTAATTATATTAGATATTAGATTTTGAACGAAGTAAAGGGGCTAGTGTTTTTACAATGATGTTTATTTATTTTTTCTATTTTTTCTGTATACACTTTTTTGTATAGATCTAAAAATGATGGTTTCCGAGTCGTTTTTGTCAAATTTTGGGTAGTTTTTTCCCCAAAAAAAATTGAAGAATTGAGAAATTCAAAAAATGACCTCTCTAAAGTACAGTCTAGAGGAAAATTCGGTTTCAAAAAATTTAAGAGAATGGTTTAGATTTAGATTTAGATTAGAATTGGTTTAGAGAATTTAAACTGTCGAAAATAAAACACACGCCACATTTTCAGATGTCTGAATTTTCTGAGTAGTCCGCCGCAGTTGTCCTCGAAAAATATTTAATATTACGAAAACATCGAAAATTATTTACTAAGTCGTGTTTTCTAATACTATAAAAAACGGAAAAATTAACTATCACTGCAGTCAGACAATCGAAATACAGTGAAAAGTCTAGGAGGAGAGTAAAGGGGACAATTTCCTCATTCTCAACTACCAACGATTACAGCTGTTACCAGTTCTTTCGAGTTGATATAATAATTGATTGTAAATAGTGATATTATCATATAAATATATTAATAAATGCAATATTAAAATAATTTATACATATTAGTATGAACAGTACTACAAAATTTGTTTAATTTATAATGTTTAGAGTTTAGATTTATATGCACTAAAAAACAAAGAAATATGCTATTAAAAATGTGCCAATATTTTGCAAAAATGTCATATAATGCTCTTAAAAATAATTTTACAAGCATTTATTTCAAAAAAATTAATTTATTTAAACAATATGCAGTTACAAAAAAAAAAAAAAACCGGACATACTTCGCACGATGGGTGTACTTTTCACGACGGGTGGTATTCTCTTGACGGGTGTATTGAATTTTAAAGAAACGATAAATCATTTCTTCAGTAAAACGATTTTGAACGAAGGAAGTTAATAATATAAAAGGAAAAAAAATGTTTGAAAAATGTCCAAATTTTTTTTTCACATTTTCAAAATTTTCTTGCACCAAAATTTTTTTTATACGATTTTCTATCTATGTTTAAATTTTCATAAAATTCTGATCAAAAAATGATGGTTTTCGAGTCGTTTTTGTCAAATTTTGGTTAGTTTTTTCCAAAAAAAAACATTGAAGAATTGAGAAATTCAAAAAATGACCTTTTTAAAGTACAATATAGAAGCGAATCGGGTTTCAAAAAATTATTGATCGAAATTTTTGGACAAGTATTTCTATATGAAAAGTTGTACACAGAAAAAAAAAACATCATTGTAAAAACACTAGCTTCTTTACTTCATTCAGAATCTAAAAAAAAAAATATAGAATATGAATTTTTTTTGTCAAATTTAATAAAAAAAAAAATAATATTTATTTTGCTCGACGTTTGTTTTCCGAAATTAAACATACATTTAAATAGTGAGTGTAATTACCAAATTTTATTCAATTTTTTGTAATTGACTTATCAAATAAATAAAAATGATATAAAACTAGCCTAATTTTTGTCAAGTTTTTGAACTAATATCTTCGTTGATTGTCTGTCCCACTCCAATCCAAAGAAAATACTCAACTCATTGAAGGCGAAACTATGCAAGCCACCAAAACATAAAGTACAATAAAACAGTTGAAGTACGACAAAATTAAGATATATATTTCATATCTTTAAAATAAGCAGTTATTATAGGAAAATCTTCGAAATATGCAAAATAAAACTTGCATACTTTTAATTTCCAATATTATGTTAAATCTCACTCAGTTATAATTTGGACTGGTAAAAATTAAGATTGATATAATTAACATTAGTTTTTGAAGTTTTTAACAATATAATATTATAGTCTTTTTATTTATAATAATTTTAATATAAATAGAAAAATTGACAATCATTTTAGTTTTTATGAAATGTTTCTAAGTTAAAAATATGATGTATAAAATTCATCAAATTGAGGAATATGTGGGAGTGGTGGAATTCATCACGACGGCACACCTCTGGGCGATATAGGAATGTAATGTATGGCAAAAAATTGTGCACGCTTTTGCCCCCACTAAAATCTAACTCTGGATCCGCCGCTGCCAAAACTACGCGTCTTAATTATTATTCCACAAACGACGTGCAGACAGTTAGATAAATATCATAATATATGATATGAATAAATATTTAATATTAATAATAGGACGAAAAATAGTTGTTCACGCGCATTTTGCCGTGACAACAAAACATTTCTTTTTCGGATTAAAGCGCGTCACTGCGATGATAATAATAAATTAGAAAAACATTTTTCCGCGCCTCACCTACTTGAACTTGACACCAAAATAACGAATACGATACAACGTCGGATAACGCAGCACGTTTTGTTATTTTCACAATATTATTATTTACACACGGAGTTAATTACTTAAAGAGATTTTTAAAATCAAAATCGATTTATTATTCTCTCGTTGTCTCTATTTTCACTCCGCCATCTTCCATCTTTAGTTCACTGGAACCAACGGCGATAATTTTCATACAATACATAATATAAATATCTAAACGATTAAACCAACGTGGCGAAGGTGTCGTCACGAGTTAATATATAACTACTGCACAAGACATTGACCGTGCGTAATCGAATCTCAGTATTTTTTTCCAGCCGGTTTTCTATATAAAAGCATAGGATGCATTTTACGTCTTACAATTTTTTTTTATTAATTGAGGTATACTTTTTAATAATTAGAAACAATCAGAAAAAAGAGAATAATTTTTTTTTATAAATGAACAGATAATTTAGGTTCTATATCTTTGTTTTTTATTTATTTATACAATTAAAATAATTTAAATTTATAAAAAAAATATTTATTTGAGTTTTTTTTTTGAATTATTGAAAATATTGATTAAAATGTTTTGATTTCTATAGGATTGACGTTGAGTAGTCACCATTTTTTGTTCTATAAATCTAAAATGTATAATTTGTTATGTTGTAATTATTTTTTCTTTCTTCTTTCACTACTAATCATAAAATCATAAAATCTATTACAGAAAAAAATGCATTTTAAAATAGGGTGACCATATTTAAGAAAATAAAATACAGGACAAAAATATTTTTCATAATATTTTTAAATAAATAAGTATTTATTACATATATTATATATATATTTATGTTTTTGAAGTATAATTTTTAAACTACCTATTATAAATTAAATTTAAACACATAAAAACATTATTTTGAAAAACATAAAATAACATAATGAAACTAAATTGATACTTTTTAAAATTTCTTCAAATCCTTTATTCATGCATTTTGTATACTTTACTTTCTAAAAAAAACTTGTGAATTCATTTTACGATTATAATTGATCTAATGGTATCCAAAAGATTTCTTGATTCTTACATTATTTTATTCAAAAATTTCAAAAATTTTAAATCAACAATAAGTCAAAAAACGGGATTAATATGGGACAGACTTGAAATTACGGGACAAAAAGTGTCCTGAGAGAAGTTTGTCAGGACAACAAGACACAGAGCCGAAATAAAGGACAATCCTGTATAAAACAGAACGTATAGGGTCGATCACCCTATACTAGACTTAAAATTTGATAAAATCGAATTATGTTTTTTTTTAGTCCTAATCAATAAGTACTTATTCAACTACAAATTATAAATTAATAATAATAAGTGTAATTAATACATGTTTGTAAAGTCAATCAAAAACCGAAAAAATTTTTTGTTATTATTTGTGATTTAGATAGTATTATCATTTCAGTCGATATAATCTAGTATTGTGTAGATAATGAAAAAAAAAAAAAAAAATCGTCGTGTCAAGCAACAAAGCAGTCACAGTAGTATATGAATGTAAAGTTAATTAATTATTTTATTGTCCCGTGTTGTCGCGTTTCACGTGATCAAAATCGCATGTGGTAATTTCATCACGGCGGCGATGACAGAACCGGAGAGTAGTTTGATAAAATGCATGTGTGGGCAGACGATTATTGCCAAATCTGAGCATGATAAAACATAATTATTATTATTACTAATATCCCTCTCATTTATAACACACGGCCTTTATCGATTCTAGTTTAAATTCCGGTAAAAAATACATTTTAATATTGTAATTAAATGTTCCCAAACATGCAATCACTCCTATCGCGATAATTGTTTTCCTGCTTGTCATATTGGGTTATTTTGGTATTCTGTTTTAATTCTGTCGATTGACTCAGATATTATTATTACTCAATCCGGAGGAATAGGGTTGTCGATAATTTTTATTACATCATTAAGGACAATGTATAAAATTTATTCGGTTCTTCCAAACACAATGCTTTAAATTTGATGCAAGATTAAACGATAGATACGTTTTGTGAAATATTGATTTCAACGAATTAGGATTGAACGTCTTGTTTTCATCACAAATGTCCTTGCAAAATTGTGATAATTTACATAAATACTTAAAAATTTATCCTGGTGATATACCACCAGGAGAAACATATAATTTTTTTTTTTTTTTAAGTTACTATTCCTTGCTAATTTAATAGTAGAATTAATTTAACTCAAGAAATATCATCCATTTTTATTTATCTTTTAATAATTATTATGAATAGCCCAATAATATGACACTTGTACGAGTTTTGCAGTGAATCAGAGAATTTCGACTCAGTTCCTAAATTGAAAACGTATATTTTAAAACGAATCAATGCAAATAATTATTGTATTTTCGTCTCTCGATATATTATGTATCAACGAATAATAAAATCCATTGAATTCTGCCATTTGCTGGTGTTGAATTTGTATTTGTATAAAAAAAAAAAGACAAATAACCTAACCAGAGCTGATAATCTCACAAATTTTTCATATTTTTTTTTTTGTTCTACATTTTTTGAAATTTTAAAGACAACTTTAACAAATTTTTCCCGGTACCTACGCTCCAAGCGAATAGCAGTGACGTTGCCAAAAAAAAAATGAGCGGTGAAATTTTTATTTTTCGCTCGTCCCTCTCGTTTTTTGCTGTACTTAGTGCGCCAAACACACTCGGTTATCATTATTATCATCGCATCATTATCGTCGTCATTATGTTGCGCGTGTGCTACACACGTCGTAAGTACACACGTGTAGAATTTCGAAATATATATATCATTCGGGTGAATGTGTGTGTAACCGACGACGACGTGCCACCCATAATGTTTCCGTAATTAATTGAAACGTTTCGAATTTCGCAAAATCGTCGACTACGACGTGTCCGAACGATAATAATAATTATTTTCTTTTCAAAACGCCATCTCGCGGGTTTCGAAACGTTTTTCAACGATTTTTCGCTCGCCTTATTGTGATAAATAACTCACCCGTTTCGTCTGCTGCTCAAGAACACTCCGGAGTGCGTCACCGCGTGTTCGTTAATGATGGGTTTTTATTGTAACGTTTCAAGGATATTTTTTCCTATTCAAACGTACATATTATATTGTGCGTAACAATATTATGACGGGTTAAGCGCCGCCGCGTATGTGTCGCGCGACGAGATTCCATTTGAATTGTAACGCAGATTGTGGAATGAAAGGTGTTCTGAAGGAAAGTCAAAATTTGAGCGACATATCGTAAAGTGACTCGCGAGTCGGGATGCCGCGTCCACGGGAAAACGTTCCTGATATTATCGTTACTAGGTGCTGATAGTATAAAAAAAAGACTGAAATTCGGGAAGCCTCACGTATTTTCGGTAGGATAATGTGCAAGTCTATAACCAGGGGTGAGCAGTATACATGTGTTTCAAATACGTATTTGAAATACAATTATATCTTGTATTTAGTATTAACTGAGTATTCTTCAAAAATAATATGTTGTATCTTGTATTTAAATATTATTTTTATTTAATGTATTTATTATTTAGTATTTTGGAAAGTAAAATAATTCAAGTAAATACTAAATACTTTTTACACTGGCCGACTGTCAAGTTTTTTTTTTTTTTTTTTTATCTATTGTCGATCTATTATGAAATTTTACCCGTACGTGTTACAGTGCGATTTTGAATTGTTGACCATAATTTTGAAAAACTGATGTTTTTGAAGGGTAACCGTCAATTTATTGTAACTAATAAGTAATTAATGATAAATGTTTATATTATATAATTATATTTCTACTGGCTGTATGCCCGAATCAAGTGAATTCTATTTTTAACAATTAATCGGACTGTTCATAATACATACATAAATATTGAGAAAAAAATTAGCAAAACCAAAATGTATAAAAATATAAATACCAAAAATGTAATAAAACTATAAACGCGTTAAATTCGCAAACACGCGGAGAAATATTTGACATTTGATCGAGACGTAAATAAATTAGCGAATTTTGAAACGCGCAAAATATGGAAAAGCTATAAATGTTCCGCGGGAGTACTAAATGATAATATTAGAGTGAATAAACGTGCCTGCAGGAGTCCAAGGAGGTTCAACGTTCGCCTCGTCCCTCCTCTCTGTAAATTCGCCAAGGAGTTTTGGAACTCGACTTCTTAGACCCGAAAAATACGAATTTCCACGTGAACATTGTTTGAGTTCTTTCATCGCTCGTTATATTCCCCCCCCCACCACTCGAGACTAGCTGTCGATCGATATATACGTATTCATTGTACGCGCGAACGGGGTGGAAAAAATCATCGCGCTGACAAGATCGATCGATCGCTCGTCGATCACTTGTACACACTTAAGAGTATATTTTTACACACACACAAACACGTCATATTCTGTTGTGTTCACACGCGCGCGCGCGCGGGTGTTACACATAAATAATGTTTAGGTGAGAAATAAAACCGCCCTTTTGACATCCCGCGGCCGCCCTACGCCTCGCGGAGACCACCCCGTCGTAGTCTCCTCGTGTGCGTGCAGGTTTTTTTTTTTTTGATTTTTTGGTTTACTTCTCAAAGCCGACACCGGCGGAACAATAGAGAAGAGACTTCTCGGAGTCCGCCGCCGCCGTCGTCATTAGGAGGTCTTATGTGTATAAAAAAAAGTACAAAACCCTCTCGTCGTATCGTGCGGGCACACCGTGTAATAACAACAATAAATATAACGCCTAAACCCGGCCCCGAGACCCGTGTATAATTAAAACGTTATTTGTACACGACGTATTATTATTATTATTATTATTATTATTATTGTTAATAACGAGCGGTGGAAAAATGTAATAATAATAATAATAAAAAAAAAAAAAAAATACAAATAAAACAAGTAGATTGCAGGAAGGAATGGAAAATTTATTGTATGAAAAATTTAATTATATTACTGTGAGTCGAACACACCACCACCATCGCGGAGCAGATGTTTCGGGCCGTCGCCGCTGTATATATTATAATTCATAACATAGTACGACACACTAAAGGCATCCGCGGTTTCGGTACACATGATACGCTATTATCTACATAATAAATAACGATACTATAGGACTTTATTATTATCTAATTAATGTGGTCTTGTGATTTAAATTTTTACCGCCCTAAGCGGGTTTTTTATTTATTTTTATTTTCGTTTTCATCGACGATGACGGCATAATTTATTATTATATTATTATTATTACAGTGTATTAAGACATAATATATTATGTTATATTATATTTGCACAGTCCGTCGTGACACTGTTATGCGATCGAGTCCGGTCTCGATTAGGGTTGACACTATTGTTTTTTAACCGAACAAGCTGCACTGTGCATACAGATGGCAGACGCGACTTATTTCGAGTCATTTCGAGACGGCGATGATGTTTTACAAATAAATAGCAACAGAAAAATAATCACACGAGATATTTCTTAAGGAGGTACGCGTAACGATGGGGTATCAGGGTCGATCTCAGGTTTGCCACTCAATGGCATACCCAGATGGTGGGAGGTAAGGGGTCATAAATCTTCCCGATATATATTTTTTTAAATTTTACGCGTTAATTAAGCGTTTTATTCTAATTAATAGCGTTTGTGGGTAAGCTAATCTGTTTTCCAAAACATTTTCATAATTTTAGATGACTTTACATAATTAATTAATCAGTTATTAAACTTAGCTTAGCACTGTGGTAAAAATGTTTTAAATCCTTTATACCACTCACCTCTCCGTTTGCAATATTTTTGCCGATACATTTATTATTATTATTTTATTTTTTTATGAAAATTAACTGTCATTTAAAACTTTCAATCCCTAATTAGGTCTTTATATCAAACTGAGGAATATTTTTGGTTTGCGGATCGTAATGACGGCGTGTAAAATCTTATTTTACTTTATTTTCACTGTGATAACGAGAGTTAATTCGATTCAAAAGCATCAAGAACAAACAATTTTCTTTAATTTTGATTCATGATATCGTTTTTGAAACTTTGATTTACCTTAGGTTCTGAAAAATTCGTAAGTTTTTGATGGGTGGTGAATAAATTCGTTCTATAATATATTTTTAATATGCCAAGTTATTTCATGGGTCAGCTTTCTGTTATATAATGGTTTATCAATCCGTCGGATTGATTCATCTGTAATTTATATGGTTTATATATAAATATAATGATATAAAGCGGTTGATTCAAATTTTGTAATAACCATTCCCAAAAAAAAAATCATTGGGCGCAACTGATACCGCCTTTATTCAATGAATAATTTTATTCATTCGAAATTTGCCTTCCCTAAACTAGTGTCGCCCTAGGCGGTCACCTACTTTGCTTGTTGGGCCGACTATCGATGAATACAAGAAGTTTGATAAAAAAACGTAATAACTATTTGACTGTATATTATTCGTCTGGAAATTGCACAACTAAAATATGATGGGTTCTCGTCACTCTTTTGACTTCTCTTCGACGTTATTTGAACCGTTGTATATACACATTGACTCGCCGTATTTTAATATTATTATTATTTCGACATGCCCCCAGTGATTTTGTGTATGTGCGCGCGCGTAGTGTAGCGTGGTGTGGCAAACATAAGCGTAATATTATGTATCGATTTTCCCTCCTCACTAAGCAGCCGACAACAAATTGTAACCGGCACGCGAATAACGTGTCAATCTCGTAGTAAAGCAGAATATTATAGTATATTTTCCCAGTGGGTTTATTATCGATTTTTTTTTTTTTTTTTTTATGTAATAAAAAGTTCAACACGACACCATTTTTCGTCGACCGAACTCCCGTTTTCATTTCGTGTAAAAGCTCAAAGCCCTCGGACGCGACGACTGAGTTTACAGATTAACATTAAACACATTTATGTAACCTTCGCGTTTTTTCCATTGCCGTAAAAACCGCGGTGCGAGCGGTTCATTGCACCAAGCCCCCCCCACTCATCAAATTATTGTATGAGGAAGTTATTAAGTATTAAAATATTAAGTATTTGGAAGTTTCATAAGGATAATGCATTTGAGGAGAGAAGTATAAATCAGACAAATACGTGTTTAGATCCTAACTGTCCTAATGACCTAATAAAAAATAAAAACGAAAATTTTGAAAAAAAAAAAAATTGCTGATAAATGATACAGTCTGGAAATATGCAAAATAAAAATTGGAATTGGATTTAAATAGGTGTAATTCAGATTTGTATCTGATATAGTAACTTTTTATTTGATTCTGTAAAAACATGAAAATGCAGAAATTTTTGAGTCCAACTGATATGTTTTGCTTTTTTATATGTTTGAAGTAAATAATACTGTAAAATAAGGGGCCCACAGATTTAATTTGCACTGGGGCCCGTCTATTTCAAGCTGCAGCACTGCCTATACCACCGCTGTGTCACATAAATTTCACTTCACGCAAATTTGTTTGCAAATCGTGTGTCGAGATTAGTGAGCGTTCGACGATAAGTGTGACGTTATAACTAGTGGTAGGCAGAAGGAGCGGTTGCCGGGGGTTCAATGAAGTCGATTGAATTTCGGCACAAAAGATACGTTCAGCCCCTCGAAATATTGAAATGAATCTACTTGGTGTTTTAATGAAGTCATTTTTCGATATTTTCAATAGTTTTACCAAACGCGTGAAAAAAAATATCGCATCGTGAATTCAAGTAGGTACTCAGTGTCCATAAATACGAAAAAATTTATCATTTTCGCGCATAATAAAACGGATTCAAATTATTATTCTGTTACTACACAATATTCGTCAACTGAAAATGAAAACGTTCTATGTCACTGATTTTAAATTGTTCAGACGAAGTTTATTAAGATTGAAAAATTTATAATATGATACCTAATTCTGTTACAGTGGAACTTCGATTAAGTCGAAAACCTTGATACGTTGAAATAAATGACATTTCCTAGTGAAAATCTCGATCACTCAAAATAAAAACTATAAATGACTCGAACATTCCATATTTCGAATATAAACTAATAGTGACTGATTATTTTTATAGTCATTTGTCTAGTCGGCTTTTGCGCTCTTATTATTTTACATAATCGCGTTTATTATATTTATCACCGCATTTTTCATTCGGTTTATTGTCAAAAAATAATAAAAAATAATTTTAGTCTTCGGTTAAAAAAATTTAGTGAGCCAAAGAAGAAATATTTAACTGTTTACCTGCCAAAATTATGAAATTTACAAAACAAAAATATGAAATTCTAGTACATTCATCATTTTTAATATGTTTTGAAAGTTTGGAAGATTTTCGGCTGGTTAAAGAACGGACTAAATATGTTAATAGAAAGATAAATGTCTAATAACTTAATAATTAATAATAAATAACTTAATTTTCTCCGTTTTCATGTATACTAAGGTAAAATTAAATTTAAAACACTTTAAAATGTAGTCTTTATTAATTTTAAATCTTAGTATGGTCATGACATCCATATCAACACATATTATTATGAAAAATATTTATTTCATTAAAAAAAAATCAACTTATCTCGAACTCTAGGAGTACCTACGGTGTAATTATAATTTGCTTGAAAATCAAAATGGAAATATGATTACTGTAATACAAAAATAATGATATGAAAAATTGTCTAATCACCATTGTTATAATTATAATACATGATGTGTTACGAGCAAAATACTTATTTAAATTATTATTATTATCATTGACCGATAAATTATTAAACTCTAATCGAAAATAATTTTAATTACATATACACATAGGCGTAACTAGGGTAAAAAATTGGAGGGAGGGCTAACATATTTATTTGATTGTTTTAGTCTTCCAAAGTCATTTACCCAAAATCAATTGTCAAATTCAATTGTCCAAAAATCTGGAGGCTATGAGTAGTATTGAGGGGTTGAAGCCCCCCCTCAAGCTTCCCATAATTGCTTGATCTCAAATAGAACTAAGTTCACTTATAAAATTGTATTCTAGTAGTACATATTTAAGATTTCAATAAACTGCATTTTATTGATTTATTTTTTGAAGTCGATTTAAATTTATGAAATTTGGTTTCCTTTCTACATTTTTTTGATTTCTAGGTAAAATAATTATTACGTGAAATATTAATGATTAATTAATGTAATGCACAAGTAGCAATATTTCATAATATTTTTGGAATCGTCTCAAATTTACGCGAATTAGTTAATTCGTGTAAACATATTGACACCATAACCTTATGCCCAAATTCAGTACGAAACAAAAGTGATCATATTATGACTATTGACTTTTTAGACGTTTATAGTAATTTATTTTTATTATTTTATTAGTCATTTTAGTATTTTTTTCGCTTAAGGAGGAATGAAAACGGCAGGAAAAATATTCACAAATATTTTGCTTCTGAGGGGAGTGGCAGCCTATAAAAAGGTCGAGAAACACGTCTGATTTAACTCTTAAGAATCATCACTGTGATCATCGGATATTATTACTGTAGACGAGCGTCGGGCGGATAGTGGCGGTGGTGGTGGCACGTATCCGATGACGTTAAGAAAACGCAATTTGTTTTAATTATTATAACATTCGCGTGCAACGTGGATCGCGATCATAATGTACGAAAACATGTGTACCTACGAGTGTTCGAAACTCGAATCGGATATCGGCACGGCAAACGTTTTAATAATAATTAATATTATCGGATGCATTTCATCGCGAGCCACGACGAGTGCTTTCCGCGTACGATAATAATTATTATGCACGTTTTCACCCGACGAGTCGAAGACGGTATAATATCCCCCTCCCACCCTTACTTCACCACCACTACCACCACCATCAAGTTATTATCCCACATTCCCCCGTTCGCACATTTATAGCGGACCGTAAAATTTTCGTTTTTACGTTTTTACCTGCAGTACTGTATTTTTGAAATTGTATTTAAATAAACTTATAGAAATACATCAGAAGAACCGCAAGAAAAAAAAAATGATATAAACACGCAAAACCTAATTGGGAAAAAAAAAAAATGGAGACTCGATATATATTTAAATACACTACTCGTTTCCGGGAATATATTTTAAAAATAATAATGAATTTGAATAGAATTTATATATACCCGAGTTTATAAACGATGGACGACGGTGAATATGCAAAACCGACGAGTTCCGCGTACTATTTGTTTTGGGATCATCAAATAATGCAAAACTTAAATTCTCAGATTTCTTTTCTTCAGAAAAAATTAAAATATGGGTAAATAGTAATTATTTGTGGCGATTACGATCATTTTTAATCAATATCAATCAGTTTATAATGATTTTATGGGGATATTTAGTGTAATTAATACAAAATTCTCTACTTTGGCTAATAATAATTTAAATCATATTATATAAAGCATAACGGACGTTGACGGTTCACATAATAGACCACTAAATTATTTCGTCTGGTTTCTATAAAAAATTTACTGGCACCCAATAAATATCTATCACAGATATTTAATAATGATTGACTAAAATCATCACCATAACATAAATATAATTACATAAATAAGGACCAAATTTATACATATGTGTCACAACGTTTTAATTTTAAACCAAAATAAAAAAAAAATTGAGTGCGCAAGTACGCATGTCAGTTTATTTTTATATTTTTAAGGACAATGATTTTCGAGCGATACTACATTGAGGGTAAGCCCAACATCTATTAGTAATCTAGATAATTTCATTAGTGTATTATGGCAATCACCTGTTAAATATTAAATAGATAAATAAAATTAAAAAATTTTATTTACATAGTTATAAAAATAATAATAGATAATGAGAAAAGATTAATAAGTACTCAATAATATAATCTTTATTAATTTATAATAATAAATACTAAATAATAATAATTTATTGTAAAATTTAAATAGGTATGAAAAGCAAAGTTACTTATAGTTATATGTATAGTGTATCATAAAAATGATGTATTAAATTATAAGTTTCTAAAACTTAGTGAGGAGACTAATTATTTACTACCAAATCATTTTCAGAACTACTCAGCGCAATTCTAATATGATTTGTTTAAAATCTAAACTTTATTAGACTGTAATTTTTTCAGAAATATTACTATTAATAATATGTACTATTTCAAAATAGTAAGTAGGTATCTTTAAGTATTTTAATTTCAAGTACAAATACAAATAAGAAACATTATTTCAAATCATTTGAAAATAATTAATTCGATAATAATTTAAAAATTTTAATTTCTTACTCAAGCATTCTACAACGCAGATTGTTATCTACCAATAAGGCGTAGCCTTGTGTGAATGATGAGTGAAACGCTCGGTCGCAGGGCAAAGCGAGACCCGGAAAAAAATAACCGTGACCCAGTGTAGTTTAATGGTACGTCATGATGTGTTTATTTTTATCTGCTACGTGTGAAACAGCTTTTTTGGGTGGTAGATACTAACCTACTTGATAGGTACTGTAATAAAGTAACCACAAAATCGAATTTTTCAAAAATTTGTAACAACTCGAAACATTTGGGGACCCCTTTGAGTCCCCTCTGAGTCAGAGAAGACCAGAAGAGAATACGTTACGTTGCTATTCACCACCTATACATTCACCACCTCAACCTTCTCAACCACCATTATTTCATACCGGATTTTCGAATTATTTTATTGATGAAAGTCACTTAATCTGTGTTAGTATCTAAGTAGCACAAAAACAAATTTTAAATTTAAAAGTATTATTTTTATAAGGCTTGAAAAAAGGATGACGGAGGTTAATCCCCCACTAAGCCTCTCTCTGAACATCGCTTATGGCACGTACTATACACACACGCGCGCGCGCGCGCGCGTTCATTAAATTCCGTAGTGAAATGTTGTCGTTTAGGTTTTTTACGATGGCGGTTTTTGCCCATCAAATATTTTGTTTTAATCCAAGAGTGTTTATCTCTAATGTTTGTTTTGTCTTTTATTTATTTAAAGTTTTATTCTTTTTTATTTGCTTTCTTTCTGTGGTTTTGAAATAAGACGTTCACCACCGAGTTTGGACAAATGCAATGTGAATTCCGGGTCTAGTGGATTTAACGAGATTCGTTTTTTATTTGACAGTTTCAGTCGTTTACCGCTGTCTACACACAGCTGCTGTTGACGACGGCTTACACTGGGCAAACGTAAAAATAAGTTTTTTTTTTTTTTGAGAGAGAGAGAGAGAGAAACAAAGCGGAAACAAATGTGAAATGGACGGGGGCCAACAACACAAGCTTAGCGATTGGTCAGCGGGTGCCAAAAAAAAAAAAAAAAACGACGACAACTTAAAAATTACTAAAAACATGAAAGAGGTGTAAATTGGAATATTAATTTAACAACACGATATTCTTTTGTATGTG
Organism: Stegophylla sp. TES_Ste_2020; assembly: GCA_025469315.1. Lineage (NCBI taxonomy): Eukaryota > Metazoa > Arthropoda > Insecta > Hemiptera > Aphididae > Stegophylla > Stegophylla sp. TES_Ste_2020. The sequence goes on along the minus strand of JAIPRM010002054.1, from coordinate 1,511 downwards.
CTCATACAAAATATATACTAACGTACAACATTGTAACCAAGATCGAGAATCTCATTCCGAAATAAATTGCACATAAATTTATTTATTTTTTTATTTTACGTGAAATTATTTATGTGGAAAGAAATGAATCGTATTTGTTTTTTTTCATGAACTTTAAAATGTTATTTGATTAATTAGTTACATGATCGTCATGATGTTTTTCATTAAGTTTGAAATTTATTTTATTCACAAATTGAATTCGTATAGCCTGACAACTAGGTAAAATGTCACTCATTGTGTAAGCTTTGATTAAACAAAATATATGAACATAATACTATATATATATATAACTCACGAGAAAAAGTCTAAAGGTCAAACGCAACTAGAATATAATAAGAATATCTCTTTTTAAAAATCTAATCCATTAAATACCATTGAATTTAACAATAATTTGATTGTACTCGTACTTGTATTAAATTTAATAAGTCCAATATAGCTTAAAACGAATATAATTCTCAACAGAGAAAGGTACTTTTCTGATACTTATTACGTGAACTCCGAATATTTAAGAAAAGGAAATGTAATAAGTGATGGCTAATGTAAAAAGAATACAAACATAAAAAAAAATGTATATCACTAGTAAACAGCATTACTGGTGGAACAAAAACGTGAGGTAAAAGTAAACATTTTAAAAAAAGATCCACTTTGAATATTGTATATTTAACAAAACAGAGTATCGATGCTAGACATGTACAACCACTTTCGAGTGATTGAGATCAAATAAAAACCTTTAAAATTCAGAATTCCGACACGTATAGAATAAAATATGATACTTTTTGTCTTTCAACGGATTTTATAATATGAAAAACGAAATAAATCTGGGTAATTAGTACACAATGAAATCATAACGATAATAATGACTTAAAACTGTTTTCTGTAATTAAAACTTAAATTACAAATTTTTGGTAATCCCCAAGTGGTCATGGTATTTCTGTTCGAGACGACTTAAGGGAGGATTTTAAAAGCCTCTTTTTAGATTCTGAACGAAGTGAAGAAGCTTATGATTTTACAATGATGTTCATTTTTTATTTTTTCTCTTTCTGTAAACACTTTTTCGTATAGAAATACTTGTCCGAAAGTTTCAATCAGTATCTCTATAGAACCGAAATCACATCCAGATGGTACTTTAAAGAGGTCATTTTTCCAATTTCTCAATACTTTTTCCAAAAACGGGGAAAAACTGTCGAAAAGTTGACGAAAAACGGCAAAATACGCAATTACCGAAATTTCCGTAAAACTGAAAATTACTTTTTGACATAACATCTACAATAATGCAGCTAGAGACTTGAAATTTTCACCAACCACTAAAAATAGCTACGAAAACATGTCATAAAAATTTCAAAAATATTTGATCAATTTTGAGTTAAGTACGGCATTTTGAAAATTTCGGAAATATCTCATTTTTTGTTAGTTTTTATGCAATAAAATTTTTGATTTTTGATATTAAGACTTGAAAATTTAATATGATCTCA